>WNWK01054596.1:0-11513 GCA_009830355.1 Cherax destructor
TCCACCCAGGGAGAAGTGTTATCCACCCAGGGAGAAGTGTTATCCTCCCAGGGAGAAGTGTTATCCACCCAGGGAGAAGTGTTATCCACCTAGGGAGAAGTGTTATCCACCTAGGGAGAAGTGTTATCCATCTAGGGAGAAGTGTTATCCACCCAGGGAGAAGTGTTATCCACCCAGGGAGAAGTGTTATCCACCCAGGGAGAAGTGTTATCCACCCTGGGAGAAGTGTTATCCACCCAGGGTAACCCAGGGAAAATTATTGTCCACCCAGGATAACCCAGTGGGAATTATTGTTCACCCAGGATAACCCAGTGGGAAGTGTTATCCACCCAGGATAACAAAGGGGGAATAGTTCTCTACCCAGGGGGAAGTGTTACCCACCCAGGATAACCCATGGGGAACTTACCCACCCAGGATAACCCAGGGGGAAGGTTATCCACCCAGGATAACCCATGGGGAACTTACCCACCCAGGATAACCCAGGGGGAAGTGTTGTCCACCCAGGGTAACCCAGAGGGAAGTGTTATCCACCCAGGATAACCCAGGGGAACTTCTTAACCCAGGAGAAGTGTTACCACGCAGTATAACCCAGGGAAGTGTTATCCACCCAGGATAACCCAGGGGGAAGTGTTATCCACCCAGGATAACCCAAAAAAGTGTTATCACCCAGGATAACCCAGAGGAAGTGTTACCCACCCAGGATAACCCAGGGGGAAGTGTTACCCACCCAGGATAACCCAGGGGAAGTGTTATCCACCCAGGATAACCCAGGGGTATGTGTTATCCACCCAGGATAATCAAAAAAGTGTTATCCACCCAGGATAACCCAGGGAAGTGTTATCCATCCAGGATAACCCGGGGAAGTGTTATCCACCCAGGATAACTGAGGGTGAAGTGTTATCCATCCAGAATAACCCAGGGTGTAGTGTTATCCATCCAGGATAACCCAGGGTAAGTGTTATCCATCCAGGATAACCCAGGGTAAGTGTTATCCATCCAGGATAACCCAGGGTAAGTGTTATCCACCCAGGATAACCCAGGGTAAAGTGTTATCCACCCAGGGTAAAGTGTTATCCACCCAGGATAACCCAGGGAAAGTGATATCCACCCTGGATAGCTCAGAGTGGAGTATTATCAATTCAGGATAACCCAGGGTGAAGTGTTATCCACCTATGATATCCCAGGGTGAAGTGTTATCCTCCAAGGATAGCCCAGGGGGAAGTTTTATCCACCCAGGGGGAAGTGTTATCCACCCAGGATAACCCAGGGGAAGTGTTATCCACCCAGGATAAACCAGAGGGGAAGTGTTATCCACTCAGGATAACCCAAGGGGAACTTTTTCACCCAGGATAACCCAGGAGGAAGTGTTATCCACCCAGAATAACCCAGGGGGAAGTTTCTCCATGCAGGATAACGTGTGTGTGTTATCCATGCAGGATAACTCGGTGTGTGAGTGTGTGTTATCCACTCAGGATATCCCGGAAGTGTTTTCCACCCAAGATAACCTGGGAGTGTGTTTTCCACCCAGGATAACCTTGAGTTGTGTGTGTTATCCAGCCAGGATAACCCTGGGCTATGTTGGCGGGTTCTTTGCATAGATTTGGTAATTTAATACAAGATGAGCTTGGTTGTTGGTAGCGTTTAATGAGGCGTTGGATATATGGGAACTGAGAGCCTATGCCTACGTCCTTCTGCTATGCCTACTCGGATGGTACTGACTCGTGGGCCTGCACGGCACTGGGGTATTCAAAAGGCAGGCCTATGATTGGCTAATGCCCGATCACGTGAACAGAAGTTGGTGTAGCCGTTAGAAATACGAACCGTACACTTTTTATACTTTAATATTTTACATTGTAGGATATATATGTTATTATATTATAAAGGATATATGTATACTAGGAATAAGGTAAAAATATTTACATATACGTACATGTGTGTTAGCTAAAAAAATAAAAAATCATTCTCCTCCCTTTCTGTCACTACATTCATTAGGTACCTTTTGGTTCACTTCTTGAAATGGCTCATGCTATGACTGGCTTTGACATGTTGTACAATAAAAGGTGTTTGAAGCCTGGCTACTGACTGTGGGAACTACAAAGTTGTGCTCTGTCCCCCTAGTACTATGACTGCTTTGGTTCCCAGCCTTGACAAAATTGGCAGCAAGATATTCTGGACACTGTTTGTGAGCAATTTTATAAACTTGATTTAATTTAAGTTGTTTTTACTCTGTCTTCAATATTCAGCATATCCAATTGTTGTAATTCATCCTGGCCTACATGCTCTCTTGGACTCAGGTCCAGGATGAATCTTACCATTTTGTTTTGGGTGATTTGCAACTTATCTTTCAGTTTTTTTGTCAAGGCAGAGTACCATGAAGAGCAAACGTAGTCCATATGACATTGTATAAGGGCTAGACATAGGATCCTGCGAGCCTCAGTAAGTAGACACTGTGCTTGTCTGTAGAGGAACTTCAGTCTGGCATTCGCTTGCTTTACTACACTGTTCCCTATCAATTCTCCTGACATGCACGGGTCAAACTGGATTCCCAGATACAGTGGTACCTCGGTTTACGATTTTAATCCGTCAGAGAGGGCATATTTTAAGCCGAAACAATCGTAAAACGAATCAATTTTCCCCATAAGAAATAATGGAAATAAATTTAATCCGTCCAAGACTTCCAAAAGTAGTTAAATAAAATATTTTTTAGAACTTTTGGACATTAAATAATACACAATTTAATAAAGAATACATAAATATACATGCAAATATTGTATAATAACATGTCACTTACATTTATTGAAGAGTTGTTGATGTGTGGAGGACGGGAGGAGGGGAGAAGGTGGAGTAGTATGCTAGTGTTTGGAAGGGGAATCCCCTTCCATTAACACTGCAGGTGGTAAGTTCTTTTCTGGGGTTACTTCCCTTTTTCTTTGAATGCCACTAGGACCAGCTTGAGAGCCACTAGACCTCTTTCTAACAACAAATTTGTCCAGGGAGATCTGTGTCTGGCGATTCTTTAACACATCCCTGAAATGACACACCACTGTGTCATTGTACAGGTTGCCAGCACGGCCTGCAACAGCATGGTTAGGGTGATATTCATCCATAAATGCTTGCACCTTGCTCCACATTCCACAAATGTCCTTAATCCTTGAAGAAGGCACATTCTTCCATTTTTGTTCCACCTCCTCCACCTCCTCTGAACCATTGTCCTGACCTCTGCTCTCTTGTTCCAGTTGCTGTTGAAGCTCTTGCAGATCTTCAGTGGTTAGCTCTTCCTTGTGCTCCTCCACCAACTGTTTCACATCCTCACCACTCACCTCTAACCCCAAAGACTTGCCCAATTCCACAATTTCTTCCAAAACAGGCTCAGGCTCAGGCTCAGGCTCAGGGTTCTGAGGCTCAGCCCCAAAACCTTCAAAATCCCTCCCTAGGACACAGTCTGGCCACAATTTTCTCCAGGCAGAGTTCAAAGTCCTGGTAGTCACTCCCTCCCAAGCCTTACCTATAAGGTGTACACAATGCAGCATATGGAAATGGTTTTCCAAAATTCTCTTAGGGTTATGTTCATGTCTGTGGTCACATCAAAGCACTTTTGAAACATTGCTTTGGTATAGAGTTTTTAAAGTTGGAAATGACCTGCTGGTCCATGGGCTGGAGGAGAGGAGTGGTATTAGGGGCAAGAACTTCACTTTGATGAATTTAAACTCCTCCACAATTTTCTCTACCAAGTTTGGAGGATGACAAGGAGCATTGTCCATTATCAGGAGGCACTTAAGTGGCAAATTATTGTCCAATAGATATTTCTTCACACTGGGGCCAAACACTTCATTGAACCAATCTAAGAAAATGTCCTTTGTGACCCAAGCCTTTTGTTAGACTTCCACATCACACACAAGTTAGACTTGCTGACACCGCATCTGCCAAACACTCGGGGATTTTCAAAAGATACACTAGTAAAGGCTTCACTTTGCAATCACCACTTGCATTGGCACAAAGCATCAACGTTAGCCTGTCTTTCATAGGCTTATGTCCTGGCTGTGCCTTTTCCTCCTGAGTAATGTAGGTCCTGTTGGGCATTTTCTTCCAAAACAGGCCTGTTTCATCACAATTAAACACTTGTTGGGGGAGGAATTGTTCAGCCTCTAGGTACTCCTGGAATTCAGGAACATATTTTTCAGCCGCACTTTTGTCAGAACTGGCTGCGTCACCATGCCTCACAACACTATGTATGCCAGTACGCTTCTTAAATTTTGAAACCAGCCTCTGCTGGCTTTAAATTCGCTCACTTCACTCGTTGCAGGCATTTTCTTAAGGAGATCATCATGCAACTGCCTTGCTTTTCACATATTATTCCCTCCGAAACAGTATCTCCTGCTAACTGTTTCTCGTTGATCCACACCAACAACAACCTTTCCACATTTTCCACCACTTGTGGTCTCTGTTTTGTGATCACAGATGCACCTTTTGCAACAACAGCTTCCTTGATTTTACTTAAATATTTCTTATCCATAATGGTAGCGATGGTAGAATAGGGTTTACCATACAGCCTGGCCAGCTCACTGATACGCACTCCACTTTCATATTTTTCTATTATCTCCTTCTTCACTTCTATCGTACATATATTTCTGTTCCTCTTTGCCACAGGCTTAGCACTAGGATCTTTCCTTGGACCCATGGTAGCTTATTTAGCAGTTGCAAGCACTAAAAACAGTGGAATAATGACAATATATGTACTGGTATGAATGCGTGGGTGTGGGTGGGTGGTCGCTCTCGCTTGTAAACAATAGCACTGACGCTCCCTGGAGTGCGCGCTCAGCTGGGCGCCAAGCGGACAGGTCCGGTACGAATGTCGGTAACCGAAGCAAACATCGTAAACCACAAACAAATTTCTTACGTTATAAATATCGGTTACCGAAAATAACGTAAGGTGATAACATCGTAAACCGAGGTACCACTGTATTTTACTGAGGAAACTGATGTGATGGATTCCCCATTACACTGGACATTAAAATTATTTACCCTGCTCAGTTTATATTTCGTGCCAAAGAGTATGGCTTCTGTTTTCCCTAGATGTAATGATAGTTTGTTGTCTACTAACCATTTGCTGCAGGACTCCAGTTCCAGTGTTAATACATTAGCTATATCTTATGAGTCTTTACCTGACACTAACAAAGCACTGTCATCCGCATACAGTAGGAGTTTGCACTTGACACTGATGGGCATATCATTTACATAACACAGGAATAATAAAGGACCCAGAATACTACCTTGGGGAACTCCACATGCTATCGGCAGTGGTTCTGATTCCGTTTTGTTGATTTTGACAATTTGTTTCCTGTTGCTAAGATAGGACTTAAACCAGTCTGTGGAACCTATGCCGATAGCTTGAAGTTTCTTACATAATACAGTGGACCCCCGCTATTCGAACGGCTCGGCAGTCGAACAAATCGTCATTAGAACAAGAAAATCGATATCGTCATGCGAACAAAATATCACAATTCGAACAAGTGTGTCCATCACCTGTCCGCCCAGGCGCTTGAGAGCCAGTCCCTCGTTGTTTACACTCGAGAGAACAATACCCTGCACGCTCATCCAGACATTTCACACTTTATTATAATTGTTTGGAGTTTGTTCATTAAGTGTGAGGCAGTGGTGTGAGGCAGTGGTGAGAGGCAGTGGTGGTAGAGGCAGTGGTGGTAGAGGCAGTGGTGGTAGAGGCAGTGGTGGTAGAGGCAGTGGTGGTAGAGGCAGTGGTGGTAGAGGCAGTGGTGGTAGAGGCAGTGGTGGTAGAGGCAGTGGTGGTAGAGGCAGTGGTGGTAGAGGCAGTGGTGGTAGAGGCAGAGGTGGTAGAGGCAGTGGTGGTAGAGGCAGTGGTGGTAGAGGCAGTGGTGAGAGGCAGTGGTGGTTGAGGCAGTGGTGAGAGGCAGTGGTGGTAGAGGCAGTGGTGAGAGGCAGTGGTGGTAGAGGCAGTGGTGAGAGGCAGTGGTGAGAGGCAGTGGTGGTAGAGGTAGTGGTGGTAGAGGCAGTGGTGGTTGAGGCAGTGGTGAGAGGCAGTTGTGGTAGAGGCAGTGGTGAGAGGCAGTGGTGAGAGGGAGTGGTAGTAGAGGCAGTGGTGAGTAAACAAGATTAAATGAAGGTTCGGGAGGGAGTTTTGTAAACAAACCAGTTGTTGTTGTTGCTGTTACCAGCCTGACACGTACGATTTCTCTTCACTCCTTGAAGCTGACTGGAAGTGACTTAGCATTACAAACTCCGTTTTCTCTTATACTAACACGTCTGAAGGAGGAAAGAATGGGAAGATGTTTTCACAGCTGTAGCGAGAATGCCCGCCACCACCATCCTTCCCAGCTACCACATTCGTAATGACATACGAAGTCTGCTCAAGTGCCATTACCGAACGAATTTACTCCCTTAAGGAAAAATTTCACGTAGGTTAGTCTATTTCAGACCCCCAAAAACACACTTCCACAAGAACTTACAAAATTATACTTACATAATTACACGATTTCCGGGGTATTCGTTAACCGAGGGTCCACTGTATATATTTTATTCATTCTAGAGTGTATAGCAGGTTTTTATGTTATTTATATTGTTTATTATGTCATACGTATTAGATGAATTGTGATAGATAAATACGCTGTGGGGAATTGTGGGAGATAAGTCTATCTGGGACACCGCCACTTGCAATAAACAAACCCCAAGGAGATGACCGACTCGTATAACTTTACTGCAGTCATTCCCTTTAAGGTATGTGAGAACTTTACCCGCTCCTGGCCGCACCCAAGGGGTACCTTCAATATTCTCACGATAACCCACTGCACTCTGGACCAGTATAAATAAATCTGAGTAGATAAGATTAAAAATTATGTTATGTTAAATTTAAGTGGACTGTATAGGTTATTAAACAACTGATCAAACAGGAGGAGAGGTAGAGAACACACAATTAAGTGAACATGACCATCACTCACCTAATTAACAGCATCATAGTGGTGCATTGTAGATCGTTGACCTAGCTAAAGTACATCTACTGTGCGGAACAATATCATTGGCCAACAATAAAGACGACAGGATGGTACTTAGCTTTAGATGAGGGAGTCGTTCCATTGTTGACGTCCTCCTGCGATCTGATTCGATCGCGATGGTAATAGTTGTCCCGTCGAGTCAAGGAAGGATAATTTCCGTGAACTCTTATACGCCCACGAGACCGGGCGTTAGTTAACATGTGGTTGGTCGGGGTAGCGATTCAGACCCTCTCACTAATCCGACCTTTTGTACTGTTTATACGTATAACTTTACATATTACGTATATCCTGGCTTAATGCCCCACTAGTTTATACACATTCACCGTCTCGATACTTGGATTTCGAGTAGATAACTTGCGATATATTAGTTCATTTTCTCCGCATTCAACATGGCGGTCGGGGTATGGCGTACCCAAGCTAGCCTCACTCGGTACAATCACTCCCTATTTATTTACAACTCGGTTTCACTATATTCACCATTTCACAATATTCATCGAATATATTTCAGTCTCTTCTAAGACGAAAGCTCCCCAGCATCAGGGGTTACGACTTTATCCTGCCGTATGGTCGCTTCACTGAGTTCAAATAGGCCTATGACCGCATCACTCGCCGGCGGCACGCCTTATTTCACAATTATTGTCCTATTACTGGACCTCCTGGACCGATTGTCCCACTTTATATTCACCGCGTCACTGGATATTCCTCCACATTACGAAAGGAGGTAATTAAATCCGGTTTGGTGGCCGGAATCTCCAAATTCGGCTCGCCATCATCACCTGAAATCGGGTGGGTAGGCTCGCTGTACACTGACTAGTCCCCTCTACCCAGCTTCCTCTGCCCACTTGACGAGGCATCTCGCGCATGCGTGTTAATTCGTTGGTTCTTTTCAGTTAATGTTAAGCCAACAGCAACACATTAATGATATCTATTCATATTGGAAAGTTTATCAATTACAACTTTCGGAAAATACCAATATTTTCCACACTGCGGCCGGGCAGAGTTCGTTGTTAGACGATTCAAATTGTATCTCGTAAATTTTTGCGACTATTTTGCACGTACACAATCTTGCTGTTTTTCGTTACGAATCCACTGCAAGGATACCTCATTATCAGACCAAATTGTGGTGTCGCTAATATTTATCTCCGGCAATTTACTCCGTAAATATTCAGCTAATTTGACACCCACATAAATGGCGGTTAATTCCAACTGAGGTAAAGTACGTAATTTAATTGGAGCCACTTTAGTTTTAGACATGACAAGAGAAATATCTTTATCACATTGAAGATAAGCGACTGCTCCATACGCTAATTTAGAAGCATCGCAAAAAATGTGGAGTGTATTTTCCACTCCAGAGCGTGTTACACACTGCGGGAACTCCAACATTGGAACTTTCTCATAATCACCAATTAATTCTTCCCACCTGTTAACGAATTCCTCAGGTAGGGTTTCATCCCAAGCACACTTCTGCTTCCATGCCTCTTGTACCAATAATTTCCCTCGGATTGTAAGAGGCGCCACTAAGCCTAGTGGATCGAAACATTTTGAAACTTCAGCAAGCAGGGTTCTCTTCGTTAATTTCTTGGGCATACTATAATTATTAGGCTTTAACGATATCAAGTCTCTTTCAGTATCCCAAGTCAGTCCCAATACATTGCTACACCCAGATACTTCATCGCCGGGATTATCTTTATTTATTCGGTCCTTTAACCTGGACGAATTACTGTTCCACTCCCTGAGAGGCATATTTGCACCTTGCATTATGTCATTAGCCCCTTCATATATCTTCATTAGCTCCTCTTCAGTTGATGTCACACCCAGGAAATTGTCCACATAGAATTGTTTACTCATTATTTCACTCAGTGGACCACCTGTACGTTTAAGGTGCGCATTTATCGTCGCCTGAAGTAAGAACGGACTAGAAGTAGCCCCAAATAAGACACTTCTGAATCTGAAAGTTTTCAGCGGACTAAGTGGATTGCTAGGATCCTCTGGCCACAGAAATCTTGTGTAATCCCGATCCGTTTCTTGCCATCCCACTCTCAGGAAAGCTTTACTTATATCTGCCGTAAAGGCATAATTATTAACTCTGAAATTCAACAACACATCTCCCAATTTCTCCGTCAGCGACGGACCTGTCATCAAACAATCATTCAAACTAGGTACATTTTTATTACCCCTGGCACTACAATTAAACAGGATCCTCAAAGGAGTGGTTTTCGAATCCTTCTTCACTCCGTGATGAGGTAAGTAGTGGCCATGAATATTGGCTTGCTCAGGGGGTACCTCCTCTATGAACTGATTATTTAACTGTTCATTAATTATTGTATTATAAGCAGTCAACAATTCTGGTGTCTTACTCAATTCGTGGAGCTGGGCCTTTAACTGACCATACGCCATCCGGTAATTAGTGGGTAGTTCCGGATGGTTTAGCTTCCATGGGAGTCGCACCCAGTATTGTCCAGACTCAAATTTAACATCCTTCAGGTATTGTTCCTGAGTGAAGGAATCATCTGGACTTTCTTCATTTACATTAATTCCCACTGTCCAGTTCCCACAATTTATACACTGGTTTAACAGCATCCTCTATAGAAGAATATTCACACTGGGGTGACGTTTCATGAGTAAGACACACCGTGACTGCATTTATGGCTTCCTCCAGTCATTCATTACTGCGAGGAAGCCTGCCATAAATTACATGGCCTTCACCAGTGTTGAGAAGAGTGACACCACCTTTCTTCGTCATACCCTTCACGAAGGTGGCATAATAGTCACTGCCTATCAAAACACTTACTGGTCCCACCGAGTCATTGCTTACTACGGAGGGTGCCAGTTTCACATTAGTCTCCCTGGGCTTGCCAGCCACACTAACTCCATTAAGTTCAGCCATGGTTATAGGATCAATAACCGCTGAGGGTACAAATTAAATAGACCCTTTATTATTCATGGGCTTGCCAGCCACACTAACTCCATTAAGTTCAGCTATGGTTATAGGATCAATAACCGCTGAGAGTACAAATTAAATAGACCCTTTATTATTCATGGGCTTGCCAGCCACACTAACTCCATTAAGTTCAGCCATGGTTATAGGATTAATAACCACTGACGTCACAAATTAAATAAATTGTTTATAAAGGTGACTCTCACACCTCACTCTTGCACAAATCGTAGCCACGCCTGTGCTAGCAATTAATTGGACTAATTACTGTCCACCACACAATTAATTAACTGTGTACTCTATACTCACCTCCTACGATCAGTCACTTATTTATTAAATAATTAATTCAATAATGATTAATTCACTAATCACATCCGGTTTAGGACGGACCAACGGGCGCTGTGGGAATTGTGGGAGATAAGTCTATCTGGGACACCGCCACTTGCAATAAACAAACCCCCAAGGAGATGACCGACTCGTATAACTTTACTGCAGTCATTCCCTTTAAGGTATGTGAGAACTTTACCCGCTCCTGGCCGCACCCAAGGGTACCTTCAATATTCTCACGATAACTCACTGCACTCTGGACCAGTATAAATAAATCTGAGTAGATAAGATTAAAAAATTATGTTATGTTAAATTTAAGTGGACTGTATAGGTTATTAAACAACTGATCAAACAGGAGGAGAGGTAGAGAACACACAATTAAGTGAACATGACCATCACTCACCTAATTAACAGCATCATAGTGGTGCATTGTAGATAGTTGACGTAGCTAAAGTACATCTACTTGCGGAACAATATCATTGGCCAACAATAAAGATGACAGGATGGTACTTAGCTTTAGATGAGGGAGTCGTTCCGTTGTTGACGTCCTCCTGCGATCTGATTCGATCGCGATGGTAATAGTTGTCCCGTCGAGTCAAGGAAGGTTAATTTCCGTGAACTCTTATACGCCCACGAGACCGGGCGTTAGTTAACATGTGGTTGGTCGGGGTAGCGATTCAGACCTCTCACTAATCCGACCTTTTGTACTGTTTATACGTATAACTTTACATATTACGTATATCCTGGCTTAATGCCCCACTAGTTTATACACATTCACCGTCTCGATACTTGAATTTCGAGTAGATAACTTGCGATATATTAGTTCATTTTCTCCGCATTCAACATGGCGGTCGGGGTATGGCGTACCCAAGCTAGCCTCCTCGGTACAATCACTCCTATTTATTTACAACTCGGTTTCACTATATTCACCATTTTCCAATATTCATCGAATATATTTCAGTCTCTTCTAAGACAAAGCTCCCAGCATCAGGGTTACGACTTTATCCTGCCGTATGGTCGCTTCACTGAGTTCAAATAGGCCTATGACCGCATCACTCGCGCGGCACGCCTTATTTCACAATTATTGTCCTATTACTGGACCTCCTGGACCGATTGTCCCACTTTATATTCACCGCGTCACTGGATATTCCTCCACATTACGAAAGGAGGTAATTAAATCCGGTTTGGTGGCCGGAATCTCAAATTCGCTCGCCATCATCACCTGA
>WNWK01054597.1:0-5000 GCA_009830355.1 Cherax destructor
AAGGTAAGAATTTGATGTTCTGGTCAAAACAGGGGACTGCGCAGTTCTTGTATTCAAGAACATTCAAATTTTTACCTAGGGACGGCGGTTATGCGTGGACTTTTAAGTCCAAAACAGTGAGTAAAACGCCTTTCAGTCCATCTAAGACTGAAATATGGACATATGCTCCTTTGGGGCAATAATTATAATCACTTGATGTTTACCTTACAGCCCTGTGGAGATTGAGGCCATAGATGGATCCCCTGAGAAGGTGTTGGTGGCGGCTGCGACATCTTGGATTCATCAATAAGCTAAGTAGTATTAGCGAACCATACATTCCATGTTATCGTAGGAGCCCATCCTCCACATCCACCTTTTTTAACTATTTTGCTATAATGAAAAATGGCCTAACACAAACTAAACTTAATGAGTTTCATCCCGGCCTTAAGATGTATCAGCCATGAAGTAATGAAGTCGTTCAGAAAAGGTAAACTATAATCTATTTAATGAAATTTAATTGGAATGAAAATTTCACAATGTTTTTCTCATGCAATGGCTAAGTTTGCACCTACACTCTTGAATCTCACTCAAGTTTGCACCTACACGCTTGAATCTCACTCAAGTTTGCAGCTACACTCTTGAATCTCACTCCTCCGTCGTTGTCGAATTAGAAGACATCTTTCTTCAACGTTGGAAGCTAAGCAGCTGAGGGTTTTGGAACTTATTGTTGCCATTCCGTCTAAAGTATACTACAACTCTCCAGGAATGCGACCCACAGCAGTCGACTAACACCCAAGTACCTATTTACTGCTAAGTGGCAGGAGCAGCAGTTGCAAGGAAAGTTTCCGCTCGTGCTGGGAATTGAAACACGGACACTCAGGATGTGAGCTGAGTGTTTTGTCAACCGAGTCACGGGACACCTCATTCAAGAAGAAATAAATAAGGGCGAGCATAGTCTCAGTTATAATGCCTAAGGCTCACATAAACTGAATCACCTCTCCAGCGAATATTTCCTTGAGGATCTACGATTGGCTTTCAGGAATCTCATCAACAAATTATTTCTGACTCTTTACGCAATATACATTATGTAAAGTCGAGTTCTCAACTATTCTTCTGTTATTTTATAACAGGAAGGAACCTTAGTGACACTTTAACATGTTGGTCATTATACGAGACAGTGTACTATTGTCTTGAAATTTCTGTCAAGATAATCAAAATATCAAATGAAGAGGGTTTACTTTCGGTTTCTCACTCGTATTTTAATTTGCATCCTTCCATGAAAATGTTAAAATTTTGACCACTAGTAAATAATACGTCTTATGTGGTATATTTCTCTTATTAGGTATGCCACTCTGGCATACCCGTAATGCCAAGGCATGATAGTGACTCTCTTTGCACTACAAATCATTGTAAACCTTCACTATAATCAACCAATGTAAAAATACTTCCTACAATATGTCAACCATTTTGTAAACTTGCAAGGAAATAAAAATCTTAATCTGAATTTGGATAATTAAATCATTGTCGTTATGGTAGATACAACTTGTAAAACTCATGCATAATTTTAATCACGTAGTCAATACATAATTGAAAGGGAAATCGAAGGGAAAAATCAAATGCACAATGAGATAAAAAAAAAAAAGACGTTGTTATTACTATTATAATTTCTATTGTTATTAATATATTCAAAGATAAATCCTAAGCCCATATAGATCATAAATTAATGCATTAATCTTTTAACTGTCAAACCATTGATCTACGCATTGCTGCTGAGTATTCCTAACGTTGATCATCGCTGTATTTTTTCTGCATTCAAATTTGGCACACGAGACCTGATAGGCCTAGGAAGTATCAAATGGGTCTTAACACTCAGTGTGCACACTATTAAAAAAGTCTGGAACCACTTAATACCTTGTGGTAGCACCAGTTCAATTGAGCGCCAGCTAGAGAAAACAACACGGCAACCCCAGGGGTTCATTAATGCCATGTGCTATTAGCAATCTCCTTCGTAGAAAGTGATGTTGACCCTGAGTTTAGTGGCTTTCAAATGGATGTGGCTACAAATGATCGAGGAAATATCAAAAACTTTGATAATAACATATGTGCAACATTTGTGCCACATCCTTTCAAGTTTGATGTCACTGGTAGTGGCATCCTGCCAGAATGTCCTATGACCGATTCCCTGAGTTAGTAGACAGAGACGATTCTGCAACATATGTAATACATGTTCGGTTGGGTGGCTGGCTGACACTGGCTAAGTGACTTTGGTTTGCTATCTGGCTCTGGCTGGCTGGCTGATTAGCATCCCTGCTCTGGCTAGCTGGCTGATTAGCAGCCCTGCTCTGGCTGGATGGCTGGTTAGCAGCCCTGCTCTGGCTAGCTGGCTGGTTAGCTGGCCTGCTCTGGCTGGCTGGCTGGTTAGCAGCCCAGCTCTGGCTGGCTGGCTGGCTGGTTAGGTGGCCTGCTCTGGCTGCCTCTGTCTTTGTCTGTCTGTCTGTCTGTCTGTCTGTCTGTCTCTCTTCTCTCTCTCTCTCTCTCTCTCTCTCTCTCTCTCTCTCTCTCTCTCTCTCTCTCTCTCTATCTATCTATCTGAGAGAGTGCCGCTCGTGTACTTGATCGTCAGCTAGACGAACAAGTACAACTGTGGCCGAAATGTGTATTACTTGCCTCAGTCATGCTTATGCCTCATATATACAAGCACTCTATAGCACTTCGTCTGGTTCTTTTGGGTTATCGTAGGTAATTTCCACTGTATGATAAGTGTACTTTATGTGTGCCTGTGCCTAAATGTACTTACATAGCCCTTCATTCAAGAAATATATACCAAGTTTATATTAGCCCAGGTACACATGAGTACTGTTATCATACATAGTGTCAATTGCCTAGGATAACCCTCAACAGTCAGACAAAATGCTATACTCTACTTGTAGATATGAGGAATAACCATGACTGTTACAATAAATATACACATATCGGTCACAGTTCTATCTTTCCATTTGTGTAGACGTGATGATTCTGCAACATGTGTAATACTTGTTCGTCTAGCTGACGATCAAGTTCATGAGCGGCTCTCTCTCTGAGACAGAGACAGAAAGACTGACAAGGAGACAAAGATAGACAGATAAACAGACAGAGACAGTCATGCTTATGTGTGTGGAACACTTCGAACAAATAGAAAACATATGCCAAGGTTCACTGAGGGCATTGCTGATGGTGCAGTGCACCATCAGCAACACTGAGTGAGTGCACCATCAACAACACTGAGTGAGTGCACCATCAACAACACTGAGTGAGTGCACCATCAACAACACTGACTGAGTGCACCATCAACAATGTAGAGTGACATTCTGTCTGACACCGGGCTTCAAGGAGATTCATATGCTCCAGCACGTCTAATAACATTGTTGAGACCTATAAATAATGTGTATATATATTTCGAGACAATAGTGTGTTTGTGACTGATTTCTATTTCCGTACCTAATATTTGTGTCAGAAAAGAGTTTAGCTATAAAATCACAAGCTCTACTCTAAATTGTAATTATCAAAAATAAAAACCACGTAATTAAAAAAACGAGAGAAAAGTTTTCGTCAATATTTCTGCAAGTTACTGGACACCAAGGTGCCGTCAGGTGAGCATCGAGTGCCAACTTCGCCGCCTTATATCTCGATAAATAATGACCCAATTTTTTTTGTCTTATTACACACAGAAAATTACTCTCTTCATAATTTTTTTTTTCAAAATATTCAGACGGCTACCGGAAATGCGTAGATCAACGCTGTGACAGTTAAAGGGTTAATAAACAACAAAGAAAATGAGTGAAAGTAAATGGACATTTACTCCCTGTTAACACTCACGTCGGTTAAACCTGAGGTCGATGTAAGTGAAGACCTGAGGTGGGTTGGAAGATGCCAGAGTAAGATTAAAGGGAGGGCCATGTCCTAGTGCCCATACGTCGTCATCCGTGGCCTTCAAGACACCGAGGAGCTTGTCAGGGGCGCCCTCCAGCACGTGGAAAACGGTGGGAGGTATGAGCCGCGGGGGGCAGTCGTTGACGTCAGTGACTGTAATGGTGAGGGTAGCAGTGGAGGAGAGTGGTGGAGTGCCACCATCCACTGCAATGATTATGGCCTCACCCAGAGCTCCTCCAGGAGCCTCGCGGTCAAGGCTCTTCACCAGTGTCACGTCTCCAGTAGTATCAACGGTGAGAGAGTCCCAACCTCCTGTCATACGGTATTCCACCTCCTGATGACCAGTCTGATATATAAAGGCAGAAATGAATAACATCCTAGGGATTTCAAAAGATCACTTCAATAATTCTACTAGCTCATGCAAAGCAAATCCCACTCACGCCCAGCGGTTCCAAACCAATATTTTCCTAAAACTATTTTTAGATGTGAAGTTGCGTGAACTGTATCCATTTTTGCTTGGTTATATATTTTTAGCACCTTATTTTTAGCTCGTTTTCAAGCTTCTCTTCCATTAATTAGTATTACTTCGGTCATATTCACCTCCTGCTACGGTCTTCAAGAAATGTGCAGTTTCTGTTCATAGTGTAAAATATAAATTCCTAATAGTTATTCACATGAAGCAGCAATTTATCAGCTTTATTGTGAAGAATTATATACTGGTGCATTATCTTCAGTTCTTTTGCTAAAATAAAAATTGCTTTAGTTTTACACATCTAAATTAAATAAGCTTTGATTTATGTATGTATTATATATATATATATATATATATATATATATATATATATATATATATATATATATATATATATATATATATATATATATATATATATATACAAGAAAACCACTATAAAAAAATAGAAGAATTCCAATCGCTTTCGTGACTACTCACATTATCAAGGAACTATAAAAGGAAACATGACAAGAAGGCTTATAAAGGGGTAAGACTACACCTCACAGTCACATCACACTAACAAAGACAACACCTCACAGTGTTGTCCTTGTTTACAAAAGTTCCAGTTGATGATTTACTTAGTTTCTTATCTGAAGAA
>WNWK01054597.1:10000-11513 GCA_009830355.1 Cherax destructor
TTATACTATTAACTATCACCAAACTCCGTCTAGCAACTAATCTTGACAGTGACCCAGTTTTCATGCTCGAAATATTGTAGACTGTCCATTTTGAGTGCCTGTGGAAAGACTCCCTAGGTTACACTTTTCTTAACCTAGTTAGAATGATAACCGAAGAACTGTAAATAATTGGCCTACTGTGGAGCTTCACGGTAAACAAAATATTTTAAGTTTGGATTTCTCTCTTGTTATAAATATATCCAGGAAGGGCAACCTGCTGTCTTAATTCAACTATGCTGTACTTTAAATTTTATGCAAGAGACTAAATCATTTAAATTTTCAAAGAAAGTATCAAGCGGTATCCATAATTCTTTCCTATTTGAAAAAAAGTTATCAAAGTATTCGTACATACCCTTTCCTGAGGCTTGATTCCACTGTATGTAATATATAACTTTCACTGAATTTCACTTAAAGTCAGAAATGATGGGTGAGAATTGGTAGTCAATACGGTAGCCACTTTCCTGGCGATGTATTCTTCAGTTAATGGCACATTGGTAGAAACGCAGGACTTATGCACCATGATTTAACGCAAAATAAAAGGGCATTACAATATTTCTTAGAAAGCAATCTTTTGAAATCCCAAAGTGACCTACTGCCTCCTGTGCTAAAAATAGTGGCTCTAGCCAAGTTATTCTTTCCTGTCAATGTGGTTTTCCTGCAACGATGAACACATTCGCTAGAGAGATAGGCCTAGTATGGACAGTTCACCTATAATGAAGTCTCAGGATATGGTATAGTTGTGGAGAAAATTCTCCAAGAGAGGGAGGTATCAGCCCTTTCTGCCCTTTCAAGGGCCCAGCCTTTCAGACCTTTCCGCTCTTAGAAAGGGCCAGACTGCATCTGGCTTCCTGGTCAACAGTTTAATTTGTAACAGATGAACGGACCCAGGAAGCCAGGAAGTCACGTAGTCGCTCACCAGTGTAGCAACGAGTGTATATGATTGACAGACATTTGATATAATTGTGACTCTATGTGAGACTTGTTTTTCAAACAAGATGACTGCCAACTATCGACGACGAGTTAATACTGTATGTATTGAGCTACTGCAGGGAACGATTCTACCGGCGAATGCTGACGTCTTATTGACAGCTATTCTCGTGACATCTACGGCGTATCTTCGAGGACCTTTATGGAGTGGCCATGAATGGGATACGACGAGTCTTTGTGGTTCAAGCACTGAGGTGTATCGACGTGTGGTGGATGTCTACCAGGACAAGAAGATGGTGGTCAACATGGGAGTAGAGGTTTGTCTCGGGACGTCTCGACAGTATACAAGTGGGTAAAACTTCATAATATACCATTTGAGGCTTGCCCTGAAGATATACGTGACGTAATGAAAGAATATGGTGTCATTCATGCTATAAATATGGAAGATGGGCGCAGGGGCCATACGCTGGTTTGTTGGAAGGGTCATACTCAGTAAAAATGAGTTTGAGGAAACCCATACCGTCTTATGTGCTAATGGAATGTTTTC
>WNWK01054598.1:0-11513 GCA_009830355.1 Cherax destructor
TTTTGTATCATATGAATGAAGTCTGATCATTATATACTAGGTTTACCTTGTTTTCCTAGCAATCGTGTTTCTTTGATTTCATTACTTTGCACATTAACTTGTAGGTGGTCTTGTAATATGTTGATAGCAGTTTCCTTGCACTGGGATTGAGTTATGTCTCTGTGAATGTGGTTGCTGTTTATTATAACTGCATCAGACAAGTTATCTTGTTCGGTTGTGTGTGTATTGTTCCAGTCACGGTATTGTGCCTTTTTTGTTATTTACTTGATTGCTTCTTCCACCTTCATATTTAGAGTTGTTATTTGATCGGTGTGACTGGTTATAGCTGTTTGTAGAGTATTTTCTGTGTCAGTATTTCCCGATGTAATCTTCTCTTCAAGGTTTTGGATCTTGATCTCGAGTTAAGTTAACTTGGATTCATATTTCACTAGTTTTGCTTTGATGTCTTTGTTTTCAGCTTCAAGGGCAATGATGTATTCCCTAATAGTATCAGGAGTAGTCATACCTTGGTGCCCAGGATGGAATCCTCGAGCTGGTGGGGTTGGAGGAGGAGTCAGCCATGTTCGGTGTTGTTATTGTTGTCGTCGGGACCCGGGCGGGGGTGTGGGGGGTTGTTGATGCACCGGCTTTCTGTTGTGTAGACATGTTGTGTTTCAAAGTCCTTAGTGTTGGTTTCTTGTTACTGTTGTTGGTTCCTCTGCGATTTCCGCTCATAGTATCACTAGTGAAGCTATGGAGGAGGCTTTATTTCCTTTAGCTTGGGTTAGGCGTTCGTCTGGCGCGGGGCGATGTTTGGGTTTCCAGGGCTGTCTTCCTTAGATCTTCAATTTTGTTAAGGTTTGGGTAGCATTTCTAGTATTCTTGGGTCATTTTGTGATCTACGTGGGTTTGTGCAGTTGTACCTTCAATTAGGCCATCACAAGCTTTGATGAGCGCTGAGTTTCCTCTAGGATGCTGCCGCTGCCGCTGTGCAATGAGGAGAAGGCTGGAGGCAGTGGAGATGTCATGTCTGAGGTCAATGTGTGGTGTGAATATAATGCAGAGAATTCGGAGTTTGGAAATTAGGAGGAGGTGCGGGATTACCAAAACTATTATCCAGAGAGCTGAGGAGGGGTTGTTGAGGTGGTTCGGACATGTAGAGAGAATGGAACGAGATAGAATAACTTTGAGAGTGTATAAATCTGTAGTGGAGGGAAGGCGGGGTAGGGGTCGGCCTAGGAAAGGTTGGAGGGAGGGGGTAAAGGAAGTTTTGTGTGCGAGGGGCTTGGACTTCCAGCAAGCATGTGTGAGCGTATTTGATAGGAGTGAATGGAGACAAATGGTTTTTAATACTTGACGTGCTGTTGGAGTGTGAGCAAAGTAACATTTATGAAGGGATTCAGGGAAACCGGCAGGCCGGACTTGAGTCCTGGAGATGGGAAGTACAGTGTCTGCACTCTGAAGGAGGGGTGTTAGTGTTGCAGTTTTATAACTGTAGTGTAAAGCACCCCTCTGGCAAGACAGTGATGGAATGAATGATGATGAAAGTTTTTCTTTTTCGGGCCACCCTGCCTTGGTGGGAATCGGCCGATGTGTTAATAAAAAAAAAAAAATATTTATAGACTATAGTAAATGAACAAGGTAGGTGAATATGTTCACCTGTTGGTGTGATTGTGACTGAGTACTATTTCAGTACATAATATTAGTGTTAGAACAAAGATTGGCTATGAAATCACAAGAACTATGTATTGTAAATTGTAATTATCAGAACATAAAAAATATATAAATTAAAATAAAAACTAGAAAAAAAAGTATATCAGCAATACTTTTGCAAGCGGCAGGACTTGATGTTGCTGTCAGGTGAGCATCCAGCACCAACTTGGCGAGCTTATATCTCGGCAAGTACTGACCCTAAATTTTTTTTTTTAGCCTATCCTGTTTATAAAAATGCGCTCTTCATTTTTTCAAAAAAAAAAAAAAAAAAAAATCAAAATATTCGGAGCAGTACGCAGGTGAACGTATATCTACGTGTGGACAGTTTAAGGGTAAATTGAGCTATGTGTAGAAAGAGGTTTGGTAATAAGTAATACATATTTTATGAAAAAGAGGATAAATAAGTATACTAGATATGATATAGCATGTAATGAAAGTACAGTAGGGCCCCGCTTTTCGACGTTTCACCTTTCGGCGTTCAGTTCATATGGCGAGTTCAAATTATGACCAAAACTTTTGTATATGTTGAGCGTCTTTCAGATACAGCGCGCGCCACCCGGTTTGTTTACATTTTCCCTGAGCACATCTCTCTATTATGTAATCATCACTCTTGGGCACATTAAATGTCCAATTTTACATCAATATAGACATTTTCATTAATCCATCTATGATATTTTCTTCAAAATTATATAAGAAACACGTTACATAGCATATAAACATGCTGTTTATATGCTATGTTTATATGCTATGTAGGTGTGGTTGCCGGGCGGAGTGAAAAATTACGTAATACTAATAAATATCACTCTTGGGCACATTAAATGTCCAATTTTACGTTAATATAGACATTTTCATTAATCCATCTATGATATTTTCTTCAAAATTATATAAGAAACACATTACAAAGCATATAAACATGCTGTTTATATGCTATGGTGTTGCCGGGCAGAGGGAAAATATTACGTAATAATAATAGTAATCACTCTTGGGCACATTAAATGTCTTATTTTACATTAATATAGACATTTTCATTAATCCATCTATGATAATTTCTTCAAAATTATATAAGAAACACGTTACAAAGCATATAAACATGCTGTTTATATGCTATGGTATTGCCGGGCGGAGGGAAAACATTATGTAATATTAATAATAATCACTCTTGGGCACATTAAATGTCTTATTTTACGTTAATATAGACATTTTCATTAATCCATCTTTGATATTTTCTTCAAAATTATATAAGAAACACGTTACAAAGCATATAAACATACCTGTATCTCTACAAACTCTAATTAAAAATTTGTAATAATCAAATAGTTCCTAAGCATTTATTCTAGTATCATATTATTAAGTTTAGTATTATCTATTCTCAGGACTAGTTATAGAATCACATCAAATCTTATGATTACAGGAATTGATCCTGATATCAACCTATTATTAAATGACTTACATGATTCCAACAGCAACTGTAACTATTAGACAGCAGATCAAGCAAAGACATTACTCAGAGCCAACAATAACATAACTATCTTCAATTACAATGTTAGATCTTTGAGCAAACATTATGATGACCTCACAGCCTACTCCAATCCCTCCAGACCAATATGTCAATCATCACACTCACTGAGACCTGGCTGAAGCCTGATACTACAGATGTCTATGGCATCCCAGGTTACACAGCCATTACAATTGCAGGACAGATCAGCGAGGGGTGGAATAGCTATATATTACTCAGATCAACTTGAATGTATCAATAACTCTTGCATAAGGGATGAGCATGGAGAATATATTATAGCTAAATTTAAATCAAAAGACCTGCAAAAACCCCTCACAGTGATAAACATCTACAGATTACCACAGTCAAACATTCACCATTTTAGTGAAAAACTAGGTAACCTAATAACTGATGCACACATGAACAAAGACCATTTGCTGCTCACAGGAGACTTCAATATAAATCTCCTACATGACCAGGACCCACAAGTAACAGAATTCACAAACATTATGAGCAACTGCTTGTTACTACCAACAATATCAAAACCTACAAGAATCTCCGAGACTAGTACCTCATTACTAGACCACATCTGGACTAATACTATAGCCCCTCTAAAATCAGGCATCATCACAGACAACACCACAGACCACTATCGACCTTTCTCATAACTAATCTTGGTAAATTGCCCTAGATATTACAAAGTTACCTTCAGACTACATAATGAGTCAGCTGTAAATAACTTTATAACAGCTATGATTAACATTGACTGGCATAATGAGTTAGAAACATATACAGATACTAATGAATGCATCAAATTTCCTTAACAAAACCCACCACCTCTATAACAAACATTGCCTAAAAAACTAAACAGATCACAGCTAAGAGACTTAACAATCCTGGCTAACACCCAGCATCCTTAAATCCATTAACAAAAGGCACCAATATGAAAAACAATACAGAAGGGGTCTAATAACCAGAGAACAATCAAGCTACTCATCAACCCTTACCAGCCTGATAAGGAGATCAAAAAAATTGTATTATGAGAACAGACTCCAGAACATAAAAGGTGATATGAAAAGACCTGGAAGACCCTATCTGCAATTCTAGGAAATAATAAGATAGCGAAAAACAACACCATCAAATTATCAAGAGCAGATGAACCCCTACTCTCACCTACTGAGACAGCAAACAGACTTAATGTTTTCTTCTCCACCATAGGAAAGAATCTAGCGAGTAAAATCCCAAGCTCAAACACCGTCCAACAGACTACCTCACAAACACCTACCCTAATACGCTATTCCTAGCTCCTACCAACCCAATTGAAGTCTCGCTCATAATCAACACCCTTAAAAACAAGGCAGGAGACATAAACAGCCTACCAACTTTTATGTACAAAAAGCTTCACAGGTACTGTCACCAATCATAGCAACACTATTCAATAAATCCATTGAAGCCTCTACCTTTCCATCAATTCTCAAAATAGCTAGGGTCACCCGATCCACAAAGGAGGTGATCAAACAGACCTGAATAATTATAGACCAATTTCTAATTTACCATTGCTTTCTAAAATCTTCGAAAAATTAATTCATAGACAAATCTATTCCTACCTCGTCTCACACAATGTACTCAACCCCTGTCAATTTGGATTCAGGACAAACAAGAGCACAAACGATGCTATTACGCACATGTTGGAGTTAATATATACAGCACTTGAGAAAAGAAGTCCCACTGGGAATCTTCATTGATCTCCGCAAAGCTTTTGATACAGTCGACCATGATTTACTGCTCACAAAATTAGCACACTATGGTATAAGGGGCACCCACTCAACTACCTAAAATCATACCTCACCAACAGAAGCCAATACGTGTACACAAATGGAGAGAACTCTTCCACACAACCAATTACAGTCGGAGTCCCTCAAGGAAGTGTCCTGGGGCCCTCCTATTCCTCATTTACATAAATGACCTACGAATGCATCACAACTACTCAAACCCATTTTATTTGCAGATGACACAACATATGTCTTCTCTCACCCAAATCCAGTTATACTGGCCAACACTGTTAATGCCGAATTACAGAAAATATCAACATGGATGACGACTAACAAGCTTACTCTCAATACTGACAAGACCTACTTCATACAGTTTGGAAGCAAAGTCACAAATGTTCCACTTAACATAACACTTAATGGTACACCCATCACAAGACTCACAGAGGAAAATTCCTAGGAATCCACCTTGACAGTAGCCTTAAATTCCAAACACATATACAACAAATTTCCAAGAAAATCTCAAAGACAGTAGGCATATTATCAAAGATACGCTATTATGTACCTCAATCAGCTCTCCTTGCACTATATCATTCACTTATCTACCCGTATCTCACCTATGGAATCTGTGCATGGGGATCAACAACGTTAAATCACCTTAGACCACTCATAACACAACAAAAGGCCGCAGTCAGAATGATAACAAATTCCCACTCTAGACAGCATACTCCACCAATATTCAAAAGTCTCAAACTACTCACCGTAAAGAACATTCATACTTACTCTTGTGCCTACTACATATATAAAACTTTACACTCTAATATAAACCCTCTGCTCAAAACCTCCTCACCAACCTTAATAGGACCCATGACCACAACACACGACACAGATCACTTTTGATATACCCGTGTTCATATCAAACTATGTAAAAATTCTATGCACATAAAGGGCCCCAGAATCTGGAATTCATTACCAGTAAATATTAAGATAATCTTGTCTGAAAATCAATTTAAGACTCAACTCAAAAACCACCTACTCACCCAAACCTAAATGATCATGCTATAAACTACTTTGAAAAATGCTCATTGTTACTTTCCTATACGATAATCTCAATTTTTAATAATATGTTACTATTATGTTACCCCTACTCATATTATAAGTTAATGTCAAAAATGCTCAATGTTATTTTCCTTAAGATAATCTCAATTCCATATTATCATTCAAGAATCTTAACACCTGTAACAATCTAAGATCTAATATCATCATATAAAAATTTAAACAGTAAAATTTCATCATATTGTAATTTTGAAAATAATTTTTAACTAGAATAAACTCAATAAATTTCTCTAATATTAAGTACATAGTTTTTAAGGACTAGAATAAGCTGCCCCTAATGCCATGGCATGTCAGTGGCTCTCCTTGCACTCAATTTACATTGTAACTTCCGATACCCATGTAACCTGCAATGAAATAAAATTTGTTTTGTTTTGTTTGTTTTGTTTATATGCTATGGTGTTGCCGGGCGGAGGGAAAACATTACGTAATAATAATAATTATCACTCTTGGGCACATTAAATGTCTTATTTTACGTTAATATAGACATTTTCATTAATTCATCTATGATATTTTCTTCAAAATTATTTAAAAAACACGTTACATAGCATATAAACATGATACATACACCCACAGAATAAAAATTGACAAATATGAGATTTGTTTACCAAGCGACTTTGTAGAAGTTGGAAGAATTACGTTTTCTCTAGTCAAACACTGAGGGATAACTGTAGAAAAATATTCCTTTCATATGCCTTCACTCTATATATAGCTATTCACGACCCTTGTGGGTTTAGCACTTCTTTTTTATTTCTTTTCTTTCTTTTAACACGTCGGCCGTTTCCCACCGAAGTGGGGTGGCCCAAAATGAAAAACGAAAGTTTCCCATTTTACATTTAGTAATATATACAGGAGAAGGGGTTACTAGCCCCTTGCTCCCAGCATTTTAGTCGCCTCTTACGACACGCATGGCTTTTTTATTATGATGATAATAATAATACTATCATTAACTCTAAAAATAGTGTGTTGTATGAGTTTTATTTGCAGATGACACAACATATGTCTTCTCTCACCCAAATCCAGTTATACTGGCCAACACTGTTAATGCCGAATTACAGAAAATATCAACATGGATGACGACTAACAAGCTTACTCTCAATACTGACAAGACCTACTTCATACAGTTTGGAAGCAAAGCCACAAATGTTCCACTTAACATAACACTCAATGGTACACCCATCACAAGACTCAAAGAGGGAAAATTCCTAGGAATCCACCTTGACAGTAGCCTTAAATTCCAAACACATATACAACAAATTTCCAAGAAAATCTCGAAGACAGTAGGCATATTATCAAAGATACGCTATTATGTACCTCAATCAGCTCTCCTTGCACTATATCATTCACTTATCTACCCGTATCTTACCTATGGATTCTGTGCATGGGGATCAACAACGTTAAATCACCTTAGACCACTCATAGCACAACAAAAGGCCGCAGTCAGAATGATAACAAATTCCCACTCTAGACAGCATACTCCACCAATATTCAAAAGTCTCAAACTACTCACCGTAAAGAACATTCATACTTACTCTTGTGCCTACTACATATATAAAACTTTATACTCTAATATAAACCCTCCGCTCAAAATTCTCCTCACCAACTTTAATAGGACCCATGACCACAACACAAGACACAGATCACTTTTGATATACCCGTGTTCATATCAACCTATGTAAAAATTCTATGCACATAAAGGGCCCCAGAATCTGGAATTCATTACCAGTAAATATTAAGATAATCTTGTCTGAAAATCAATTTAAGACTCAACTCAAAAACCACCTACTCACCCAAAACTAAATGATCATACTATAAACTACTATGAAAAATGCTCATTATTACTTTCCTATACGATAATCTCAATTTTTAATAATATGTTACTATTATGTTACCCCCTACTCATATTATAAGTTAATGTCAAAAATGCTCAATGTTATTTTCCTTAAGTTAATCTCAATTCCATATTATCATTCAAGAATCTTAACACCTGTAACAATCTAATATCATTATATAATAATTTAAACAGTAAAATTTCATCATATTGTAATTTTGAAAATAATTTTTAACTAGAATAAACTCAATAAATTTCTCTAATATTAAGTACATAGTCTTTAAGGACTAGAATAAGCTGCCCCTAATGCCATGGCATGTCAGTGGCTCTCCTTGCACTCAATTTACATTGTAACTACCGATACCTATGTAATCTGCAATCTGCAATGAAATAAAAAAAAGAATGGGAGTGTTGCTGTTTGTTTATTTTGTACTAACTTGTACAACTTGTACACAATGTAAGAGTATTTGTATTATGATGTAATTATTATTATAATAAAAAAAATTATTTTGAGGTAAATGTCTCACAAACTCTTACAAACGTATGTGAATGAACTAAAATTGGACACGTATTAATCGCATTCATTTCGCCTGACCGAGTGATCGCCCACTACCTATTCAGTTTTTTTTTTTTTTACCTTGTCTGAACTCCGTATCTCTTTCTCTCTCTCGTTTACTCTTTTGTTAACTACAGTGGACCCCCGAGTTTCGTAAAAACTTCACTCCTGAAGTCTGCTCAAGTGCCATTACCGAACGAATTTACCCCCTTAAGAAAAAAATGTCACGTAGGTTAGTCTATTTCAGACCCCCAAAAATACTTTTCCACAAGTACTTACAATATTATACTTACATAAATGTACGATTTCCGGGGTTTACGAAACTCGGGGGTCCACTGTAGTTGGCTCTCATTGACTATGGCGTCTAAGCTTAGTTGTGATAAGAGGATTCGTAAGCCTCTTAATTTAAGTGCCAAGTTAGAAATGATTAAATTCAGTGAACTGACTTTTTTGGGTTATCCTAGGTTGTCTATGCATATTCTGCTATGTATGATAATCTACATAACTGTATTTGTGTATACCTGAATAAACTTAATAACAAGGTACAGTGGTCCCTCGGTTTTCGGTCATCTCCAAACTCACCCTTTTATGTAAGTGTATTTTCGTAAGTGCTTTTGCAAGTGTATTTTTGGGGGTCTGAAATAGACTAACCTACGTGACATTTTTTCTTAAGGAAGTAAATTCGTTCGATAATGGAACATGAGCAGCATTCTGGAAAGAATTTTCGGCGAAAACCGAGGGTCCACTGTATATGTTGATCGCTGAGATAGCCATCAAATACAGTTACATATAGCAGCATATGTGTAGGGAACCCAGGATAACCCAAGAGTGTACTCACCTAATTGTGGTTGCAGGGGTCGAGACTTAGCTCTTGGCCCCGCCTCTTCACTGACCGCTACTAGGTCCTCTCTCTCCCTGCTCCATGATCTTTATCATACCTCGTCTTAAAGCTATGTATGGTTCCTGCCTCCACTACATCACTTTCTAGACTATTCCACTTCCTGACTACTCTATGGCTGAAGAAATACTTCCTAACATCCCTTTGCTCATCTGAGTTTTCAACTAACACTTGCTAGGAGCTAATGCTGCTGGGGATTGCAAGTTAAAACCTATGATAATTTTTCACTCAGAGAATCCTAGGGCCCTAAAGAACTATGCAAAAGGTAGCCTCCCTGTTTATTATAAATCCAATTCGAAAGCGTGGATGACTACTGATCTTTTCATAAATTGGTTCACAGACTATTTTAAGCCAATGTTAATACTTTAAAGTAAGTAATAAGTGTACTCTGTGTGTAGCAATTTTAATGTTTTTTAATGCCTAGTGCTATTGTTAACTTAATATAAGTTAGTGTAAGCTTGTTGTCTGGCATTTATATGCATTTAGAAGTGGAAAAATGGCGTTCTGCTTTTCGTGGATGTCTGCTTTAAGGCACTAGCCTGGAACCTAACCTGCCGTATAAGTGGGGCCTACTGTAGTTTGTTAGATTATGTATTGGTGGATCTACATGTTTATAGAGTGGCAACGGATATATCGGATCATTATTTAGTTGTAGCTACAGTTAGAGTAAGAGGTAGATGGGACATAGGAAAATGGCAACAGCAAAATAAAGTGGGGTGAAAGTTAAGTAAGTAAGTAAGTAAGTTTATTCAGGTATACACAAATACATTTACATAGATTATCATACATAGCAGCATATGTTAGAGAACCTAGGATAATGTGGGGAATTAAGAGATTACCTGTCTGGGCTTCACCGCCACTTACAACAAAATAATCTCCCGGGAGTGGACAGACTAGTATAATTTTACGCGTTACCCTCGTTGGGCGTGTGAGAAAACTTGACCCACTCTGGTACATCAAGGGTCCCTTGGATATTCTCCTCTAAATCCACATCTATCCTTGACCAGTTTATTAAGAATGAGTAACACCAATAGTTACGTATTGTTAAATTTTGTGGACTGTATGGGTTAATATCTGACTGATTGGGGAGAAGGAGGAAAGAGTACAACTTGTTAATATCACTCACCCTTTATCCGTGCCATTGCTGTTCACTTGAAGATCCCATCATTATCATTCCCACCGTAGACCCACATTATCCCTACATACCTACTGGCCAGGCGGTTGCTAAGACAATAAGAGTACTTACAGTGGGGAAGAAACAGCATTCTTGTCGCTATTCTTCGACGGATCTCGTGGTCCTGCTCGGTAGATTATTCTTCCAGCAAGGGCGATGATGTTGGTGGTTGTCCCGATGAGTCAAAGAAGATTGATTCCTTGAACTCTCTTGCCCAACGGGACCGGGCGTTTAAATTAACATGTGGTTGATCGGGAGTAGCGATTCATCTCCTCTCGCTATTTCCCTTTCTTACAGTTTATACATAAAACTTTAAACACTATTCACATGACGGTTTAATGTCCTACTAGTTTTATACATTCACCGTCTCTATACCGAAAATTCAGAGACGATGAGTGGAGATGGAAACGACCATCTCTTCCATATCAACATGGCGGCCCTTCACTAGCCGGCACTCGGGATATTCACTTCCTGATCTTTACAAATCTGCTTCACTAGATTCAACGTCTCACCATATTCATTAAGTATATTCCAGTCTCTTCCATTACAAAATTTACCCAGAATCAGGGTTTACGACCGCCTTTTGTCGTGTCGCCACACCACTAGAACCAGTATAAGGCCTAAATTTCCATACCCCATTAAGTTGGAGCTACATGTTATTTCACCAAATTGTCGCCCGAATATCGGATTTTCCGGACCGAATGTCCCACGAATTACGCATCGCACACTTTAATATCACTCCCTATTATGAATTGAAGCCATTAAGTCCGGTCTGGCTGATGATATCGTCCAATATCCGGAGGCATCCTGCCCACACTTGACTCTCGGTCTCTCCACGCGTGACTGCCCTCGCTTGACCCAGCTCCGCGTACCCACGCGACAGTAGCGATGGTTCTCTCTCCATCTCAAGAAAAATACGAACCAACAGCCACACATTAAGAATATTCACATTAGAAAGGTTATCGAGTATAACCTTTCAGGAAAA
>WNWK01054599.1:0-11513 GCA_009830355.1 Cherax destructor
ACACTTTTCCTCCAATGCCGTGAGCAGCCCCTTTCTTTAACAGTCTCTGATGTGGTACTCTATCAAAAGCCTTACTAAAATCCAAATAAACAATATCGAATTCTTTATCATGATCGTAATAATATTGGTAGAATTACCGACAATATGTTAGTAAAGGACACAATTGAACTAATGTGACATTTTATTGTGGCAGTTGCTCTCCAGGAGCTTTCTCAAGCTTGAGAAAGCTCCTGGAGAGCGAAATGTTGCCACAATAAAATGTCACATTAGTTGCAATTGTGTCCTTTTATTTATCATGATCAACTGCCTCAAAAGCCTTACTGAAAAAGTTAATAAATTAGTTAGGCAGGAACGGCCCCTGGTGAATCCATGTTGAGTATCATTAATCAAATTATGCCTATCGAGATGGCTTCTTATGTTATCAGCTATAATCGACTCTAATAATTTGCCTACAATTGAAGTTAGACTTATTGGGCGGTAATTTGATGGTAACGACTTGTCCCCTGCTTTAAAAATAGGAATTACATTAGCCATCTTCCACGTATCAGACACTACACCTGTTTGAAGAGATAGGTTAAAAATGTTAGTTAAGGGTTCACAGAGTTCAATAGCATTGGAAGTCTTCCGTGTGAGGAGGGATTGAGGACCCTTAGATTGCATTCACTTGTAAGACGAAGAATGAGGGAAGACATGATCGAGGTATATAAGTGGAAGATGGGTATTAATAAGGGGGATATAAATCAGGTCTTGAGGATATCTCTCCAAGAGAGAACCCGCAATAATGGATTCAAATTGGATAAGTTTAGATTTAGAAAGGATATAGGAAAATATGGACATAAATTCGTTAGAAAACATTCAGCGTAGAATGACTAAATTAATACATAGCATTAGAAATCTTCCTTACGAAGAAAGATTGAAGACCCTAAAATTACATTCACTTGTAAGACGTAGAATGAGGGGAGACATGATCGAGGTATACAAGTGGAAAATGGGTATTAACAAAGGGGATATAAATAAGGTCTTGAGGATATCTCTCCAAGAGAGAACCCGCAATAATGGATTCATAAGAACATAAGAACATAAGAAAGGAGGAACACTGCAACAGGCCTACTGGCCCATACTAGGCAGGTCCATGTCAAAACCAACCCACCAACAAAAATATTTGCCCATCCCATCCCCAGCGGCACCCAAGCAACCTTCACAACCCTCCAAGTCCCGCTCAAATCTAACCCTCTCTCATATGATTACAGAAGAAAGTAACATTGCAGCAGGCCAACCGGCCCACACTAGTCAGGTCCCCCTCAAACCCTAAACCAATCCCACAAACAAAAACACCTTTCCAACCCAACTTCTACTCCATCCATGGAACAAGCTCCTATAATCAGGGCACTACCAAAGAGCGAACTGAAGGAGCTGAAGCACCCGGTCCATCACCAGGGTACTGAAGGAGCTGAAGCACCCGGTCCATCACCAGGGCACTGAAGGAGCCGAAGCACCTGGTCCATCACCAGGGCACTGAAGGAGCCGAAGCACCTGGTCCATCACCAGGGCACTGAAGGAGCCGAAACACCTGGTCCATCACCAGGGCACTGAAGGAGCCGAAACACCTGGTCCATCACCAGGGCACTGAAGGAGCTGAAGCACCCGGTCCATCACCAGGGCACTGAAGGAGCCGAAGCACCTGGTCCATCACCAGGGCACTGAAGGAGCCGAAGCACCTGGTCCATCACCAGGGCACTGAAGGAGCCGAAGCACCTGGTCCATCACCAGGGCACTGAAGGAGCTGAAGCACCTGGTCCATCACCAGGGCACTGAAGGAGCCGAAGCACCTGGTCCATCACCAGGGCACTGAAGGAGCCGAAGCACCTGGTCCATCACCAGGGCACTGAAGGAGCCGAAACACCTGGTCCATCACCAGGGCACTGAAGGAGCCGAAACACCTGGTCCATCACCAGGACACTGAAGGAGCCGAATCACCCGGTCCATCACCAGGGCACTGAAGGAGCCGAAACAACTGGTCCATCACCAGGGACCTGAAGGAGCTGAAGCACCTGGTCGACACGTCTCCTGTGAGAGCGTCTTACAGCCTGGCCAACACGTCTCCTGTGAGAGCATCTTACAGCCTGTTAGATAAGTTAGATAAGTTTAGATTTAGAAACGATATAGGAAAGTATTGGTTTGGAAATAGGGTAGTTGATGAGTGGAACAGTCTGCCTAGTAGGGTTATTGAAGCTAGGACCTTGGGTAGTTTCAAATTTAGGTTGGATAAATACATGAGTGAGAGGGGTTGGATTTGAGTGGGAATCGCACTTGAGTTAATAGAATCATCAAAGCTTATTTCTTGGGTAGAATTGAAAATTAGGTTGGGCAATTATTCTGTTAGTGGGATGGATTGTGAAGGACCTGCCTAGTATGGGCCAACAGGCCTGCTGCAGTGTTCCTCCTTTCTTATGTTCTTATGTTCTTATCATACATCCATTCAATGCTAAAGGTAATTGACTTGTGGTCGCTTGAGCCGAGTTCCTCTGTAATTTCTAAATTATTAACAAGGGTTTCCTTGCTTGCCAGAACCAAGTCAAGTAGGTTATTTCCCCTTGTAGGTTCTGTTACAAACTGCTTCAAAAAGCAATCCTGAACTACTTCTAAAAAGTCGTTAGATTCTAAATTCCCTGTCGTGAAATTCCAATCAATCTGACTAAAGTTAAAGTCCCCTAGAATTACTACGTTATCGTGTCTTGTGGCCTTAACAATTTCCTCCCAAAGTAGTCTTCCCTTGTTCCTCCTTTCTTATGTTCTTTTGTGTGGCTAAGGGGGTTAAAGCCCCCTTCCCCACATGCATAAACGTTTTCTTTCATTTTTTTTAGTTACTAGCTAATTTTGACTATCAAGCTGACCAGTAATCACGAATGCACGTTGGTTTGAAAAATTTCACATACATATTGAAAAAAGTAAATTTATAACGACGACTTTTTTTTTTTTTCAGCATCTTAGGATTTTTAAACCCACTAGATTGAAATCCTGGTGTAAGCATTCCTCTTCCCCCCTTCCAACCACCCCACACACACACATACACATACACATTAGACAAAAATTCTTGCTGCGCCACAAGTAACTAGAAATCTTGGAATGAGGAAGAGATAAACTCTTAGGGAAAGATCGGATAGAAGAAGAAAGGAAAGAAAGGGAGACCTGGGAAAGGAAAATGTGACAAAAGAACAGTGGTTTCCAAACCAATGTTTGTGATCCGAATGAGGGAGACGAGGGTGCGTCTGAGGGTAGCGGGACTGTCTAAAAATGTACATTACATTCTTATAAGAGAATTACTTCACAATATGAAGGATTATTGAAATAGTAAGTGAAATGGAATAGTTGTGGATAAAATAACTTCCATATATGCTTGATATAATAATGCCTATTTTCCTTCAGGTTCAATACTCGTGCTTTAAACAAGCAAGCTACGAGCCTGTTATTAAATAACATTCTTTTCTTAAGGCGAATGTATAGAAGGCGCTGTAACTGTGGCATTATGAGCTTAATTATCGAATGTACTGTTTTTATTCGTTAAATATCTTAATTCAAATAGAAAAGTTTGGTGTTTTTTTTTATTATATTCTGTTGCTGAAACTTTAGTCTTCTGAAACATTCTAGGAAAAAAAAAATATAAAAAAAAAGTCGATTTTGACAGACTTCTACAGTTAACAGGAGGTTGAGATCTTGTTACTATAATAAAATTAGGTATTTCCTGCATCTTACTTGTCTCTATTTAAGTTCGACTTGTAATGCACGTTACTGTGTGTGGGGTCGAATAATATAATAATTAATAATGAATGATGTTTCTTAAGAATATTGTAATTTATAACTGTTTTCATTATAGTCCTGGTCTTAACTGGTAAAATGATTCATCGCACAATACTAGTGCAGTATAACGCGAGGCCTGGTCACAGACCGGGCCGCGGGGGCGTTGACCCCCGAAACCCTCTCCAGGTATACTCCAGGTAAGCCAAAGCTGGTGAAGTATGGCTTCAAAGAGATAAGAAGACGATCTCAGGATGTCCATTGTCAGTGTGGTTGTCAGTGTGGTTGTCAGTGTGGTTGTCCGTGTGGTTGTCAGTGTGGTTGTCAGTGTGGTTGTCAGTGTGGTTGTCAGTGTGGTTGTCAGTGTGGTTGTCAGTGTGGTTGTCAGTGTGGTTGTCAGTGTGGTTGTCAGTGTGGTTGTCAGTGTCGTTGTCAGTGTCGTTGTCAGTGTCGTTGTCAGTGTCGTCAGTGCTTAGAAGTTCTCTTCCTCGAATCTATGAAGTGTCATTTGAATCCATTTCATCCAAACCTTGTCGAAGAACCACCCAGTTAATGGAACAATAATAATGAAGAACCACCCAGTTAATGGAACAATAATAATGAAGAACCACCCAGTTAATGGAACAATAATAATGAAGAACAGGTAACACAAAGTTCGTTTGATGCTCTTCGAATTTAGGCTTTTTTTCTTTGAAAAAAAAAAAAGAAGCTTCCTCGAGATCCTTTGAAGTGGTGTGGTATATTGCAAGATGTAAAATGCTGGTAAAGGCAGCAAGAGTCGCAATAGTGAAAATCATTTACGGTGTTGCAAAGAAGATTAAATCGGTAACACTTTCTGACATTACAATCAAATATTTAATTGTCCTCATTTAGGATGATATTTTGACCTCTAATTGTTGCACTGAAAAAAAAATCAGGAAATCTTTTCTTTAGGATGAATCAGTAGACATTGCAAGGAATAATCAACTTATAGTTTTTTTGTAAAATTCAGAGGAGAAGACGACACTCTGGTCGAATTTCTTTTCTGTAATGCCCTGTCAAGTACCATCGCTGGATAATACATCTTTAATATGATGAACTGTTTGACTGTGTGCACTAACTGAGCTCCATCTATGACAAAGTCGTTTGGGTCTTGCAGAAGATCCTGATATAATAATTCATCGTTTCTTACACCAGGAGAAACCTTGTCACCCAACGTTTGCATCAGGATCTTTTTTTTTTTTAATTCTCAATGATGGTATCTAAAAATTGAATTTAAAAAGGCCGGGTATCAAAACATATTTTGCATAAAATGTGTGAAGTTGCGACCTAACATCACCAGGGCTTACTGTCATTCTGATACTCGTTGCTCTCTCTCTCTCGAGAGAGAGAAGGTTCTCCGAAGAATTATTGCACTAAAAGCAGATACTGAAGACTTATAACTGACAAAAAAAAAAAAAAAGAAGTGCTTGGAGGGCAAAGATTGCTTATTTGGGTGACGCTTTCTTGCACCTGAATAAAGTTACTTCAGACATGTAGGGCCGTAATCCTACCATGGTGGACATAAGTGAAAATAATGCCTCAGTCAAGATAAAACTTACTCTTTGAAGAGGAAAGCTGGCTAAAGAAAAAACGGCTTCCTTTTCAGAACTGAGTAAGGTCTGTTTACCTGGAGCTGTGCTGGAAGATGCGACACAAATATCCCTTGTTGAGGTCAAAAATATTTTTGACGTCAAGGGAAGACCCTTTAGATAGAAATGGATTAATATTTTCCAGAAAACGTCGACGTCTACAGCATAGTTGGATAAAGCATGTGTGCAGGCAAACGTCAGTGAAGTCGGGAGAAATATTCCAGAATTTCTAAAAGCACTTACTGAACTCCTGGAAAATAAGTACTGAGGAAATGTCTTGAAAAGTGTTCGTATTCGAAATTTTTGACCTAACCTAATGATAAGCCCATTCCGAACCAGGAATGTGGCTTTATCAGTACATTACTAAAGGCTAAAGAGGCACAAGATGAGGTAATCAGCCCGTCAGTCTTGATGAATGTGAAGCACAGGCAGCAAGACGTGAGTCACAGGAGTTGAAGGTATCGTCAATGTTAGGCGGGATTTTCCAGTGGAAGTAGATCATGCTCCAGCGGTAACAGGTACTTGTGAAGATATCCTCTGTACCAAAATTCCATAATGTTACAGTGTCTGACAAGGTGTATATCAGTAGAACATAGTACCGAACATAGTATAGAAGACTGAAGAGGTAGAATATGAGGTAATCAGTCCCTCAGCATATCAGCTGGCCCACCTCTAGAACATAACTTAATTCCACTGCGAAATCCCGTCTTCAATGCCTTCAACTTTTCTGACTCAGTAAATGAACCCGTCTTGCTGTCTGTGTTTCAGAGTCAAAAAGACTACGATACTGAACACCTGCTCCTAGGCTGAGGGACTGATAACCTCATATTCTACTTCTTCAGTCTTCTGTATTGTACTGATAAAGCCACTGGATGGCGAAACGTCTGCAGAATCTAGATACCCTGAGGTGTCTAATTCATCATCATGTCTGTATTATATGTCATTAATATTCACAATATGGAGATAAAATCTCACAATTTTAAAGTATTTTATTGCCACTAAAATATTCGTCATTATTAGGATTCAGTGTCTTCAAAAACAATTCATTCATTCATCTTATTATTAGCAATGACGTGTTTTACCACATCCTGTAGTATTTGCATGGAGGTGTCTATGGAAGGCTGGATGTATGGGATTCTCTAAGATATAGTGTTCCAGTGTATGTCACTGTCTCTGTCCACACATTTGCGTTTGATGTCATTGGCGCGTCTTTATACAAACTGTATTGGAAGAAATACTTATTCCCAAGCTCTAGTCAAGCACCAACAACTTCTGCCAATCTACTCATTTTGTTACTTCCTTCATAAATATGATTAACTTGACACATTTTATCTGCAAGTTCCTATCCGTACTGTTCTACTTTCTTTGAATTCGTTTACTATTTCTTTTCTGATTTTTCTAAACTTCTTTTTGAGAATCCAAAACTATGTTCGACGATCTCTCTTTTTGAACACGTGTTTAGCTATGTTATTAATTTTGGCATGCTCCTGGTGGCCTATGTGAGGGGTAAACCAATTAAGCTTAGCTCTAATTCTTATAATTTGAGGCCATAGTTTCCACAAGCTTGAGAACAACAACTATGCCAAACACTTCGATCTGTAACGTGAAAGCTCAGTTGTTGGCTGCAACAAGGGCTAGAGCTATCATTCTTGTGGTTGTTTTGCATCTGGTATCGCTCGTTTGTGATTATCGCATCATGAATACCACTCGCCAACTCTTATCTCAGTTCTCTAGATGCTTTTCCCACTCTTTTGTTGTTACTTCTCCAAATCGCTTCTATACAACAATCTTTCATCGACTCCGTTTAATCAGCTTCTCAGGTTATTCATTTTTTAAGAATATTGATTTGCTAAGGCATTAAAGAAAAATGTTTTTTACCGAAACGAGACAAGCCAAACAAAGATGATTTACTTGACTACCTGAATAGGGAGGTGAGAAAAATGAGACCTAAAACTGAAGGCTACCATGCTAAAAAACAACAATATTATAGCACAAAGTGATTGGTCTCAGCATGCTAACCTGTATTTTGTCAGTAACGTGACGAGTGTTGAGCTTTCCCGAGACCAACAGACAGCTCTAGGATATGGGTTAAGTTTTGCGCCTACCTTTGGGGACACTAACTACTACGTGGCTCTTGCTATGCCCTTTTGCAATTTGGAAAAACGAGAAATCGCTCATCATTTGCAAAGACATGGTGTATGTAGCTATGTTCACAGTAGTTGACCTTAATTGTCCTCAACGATTTGTTAAGTTATACCATGAACTAAGAAAGGACCCTGGACGCTACCTCACGAAAGCAGACAAAGTGAATGAGGTAGAGATTTTGGACAAACTGGAATATAGTGGAAAATTAATTTATTAGAGGATAAACGTAAGCTCCCCTAGATAAGAACCCACTACACCAAGTTAACAGCATTTTTTTAAAAACAACTTAAAACATCACTTAGAGGTAATGAGGAATTAATTAAAAATTGTCAGTTAGATCTGAGACACTCCCATATATGAATGACTTGATTAAGACTCATTAACCCGGATTTCCAGCGAGACCCATTACCAGTTCCGTGGGATCCGCTGCATATAACTTGTCCAAATGGTTTGTCAAAGTGTTAACACCAATGTTAGGTAACATCTCGGAAGCCCACATGAAAAAATAATGTAGACCTCACTGATAAATTGAAGAATCTGAATACTATGTCGAATGACTTTACACTGGTAAGTTTTGACGTTACTGCGTTGTTCACTCGAGTCCCAGTATCTGACCTGTTATCTTATTGGAAGATGTTGTTCGCCAAGAATATTGTTATTGACCTGATCAAGTTGTGTGTACTTGATTGTAAGTTCGTGTTTGAGGGGAAAATATTATACACAAAAGCGTAGAATGGCTATTAGAAATACCTTCTCTCCTGTTTTGAGTAATCTTTATATGGAGTTTTTTAGTACTAAACTGCTGAAAGATATCCTGCCTAACGAAGCCAGGTGGTTCAGGTACGTGGATAACATTTTTGCTTGTGGCCGATTTCTTTGGACCTGAAAACCCTTTTACCGAGATTCAACTCACTTGCCCTGTCTGTTAAATTCACAGTGGAAAAGAAGTAGACTGTACTCTTCACTTCTTACATGTCTTGATCCACCATGTGGATAATAATTTCAAGTTAACATTATATAGTAAGAGCAATAACGTTTGTTCCTACTACCCAGGTGAGACTCTGAATCACATCAGTCCCAGCACTTTAGTTAGGTGAGCCGGCCTCAACCTCGGCCTCAACCTCGGCCTCAACCTCGGCCTCAACCTCAACCTGGTGAGGACCTAAGAACTTTACTCCAACGTATTTCATTTAACACGTCTTCTGAAATAATTTTTAAATCGATTTTCAGCTCGTGCTTCTATTTCTTCCAGAATGTCTAGAAAACTTTGGAGTTCACTTGGTCATTGCTATTGGAGAAACTTTAAACATGGATTCTTTCATAGCCTTTCCTTGCTCGCTCTTGACTTTCCTTGCTCGCTCTTGACTCTCTTTGCTCGCCTTTACTCTACTTGCTCGCTCTTGCCTCTCCTGTCTCACGTCTTTACTTTAGATGTATTTTTCAGCCATTCGTTCCTGTTTTCTGTTTTTCCTCTATTTCTTCGATCTGCATAAGTGTTTATTCACGAACAGGAAGGACTACGAACAGGAAGGACTACGAACAGGAAGGACTACGAACAGGAAGTGCTACGAACAGGAAGTGCTACGAACAGGAAGTGCTACGAACAGAAGTGCTACGAACAGGAAGGCATGAACAGGAAGTGCTACGAACAGGAAGTGCTACGAACAGGAAGTGCTACGAACAGGAAGAGCTACGAACAGGAAGTGCTACGAACAGGAAGAGCTACGAACAGGAAGAGCTACGAACAGGAAGTGCTACGAACAGGAAGTGCTACGAACAGGAAGAGCTACGAACAGGAAGTGCTACGAACAGGAAGAGCTACGAACAGGAAGAGCTACGAACAGGAAGTGCTACGAACAGGAAGTGCTACGAACAGGAAGAGCTACGAACAGGAAGGACTACGAACAGGAAGAGCTACGAACAGGAAGGACTACGAACAGGAAGGACTACGAACAGGAAGGACTACGAACAGGAAGGACTACGAACAGGAAGGACTACGAACAGGAAGAGCTACGAACAGGAAGGACTACGAACACACTGGTACTTCCAGCTAAGATATCTGGAAGTGGTGAAAAGACTATATAATTTATGTTACGAATGGAAAGGAAAAGTGAGAAAGTACAAATGATTTTCACATATATTAAATGATATGAGAAGGTATATAAGGAGAATTAATTTGAAGTGAGGGACCAGATTAAAGAGGGGAAACAAAAATTGAGTGCATAAATTAGTCACAAGAACAAAGCCAGAATTTTCTTCAGTTTGAATCTTCGAGGAATTACACTACAGCAATGTTATTCAAATTTTATAGAAAAATTAAATATCTTGAGTTAGCTAAATTAATGTGGAAATATCGCTAAAATAATTGTCTTTTCAGCTTTACTTGGTACACAAAAACAATAACGTACACGATAAGATGAGTGGTACTCATTTGTGTCTGACCCTCAGGCACTCTTCTCTAGACTAAAGCAAACCTAAAAGTGAAGAAAATATATTTAATTAGTTTTAACAGTGATAAGCGTTTATTTTTTTTTATTTTTTTTTTTGAGCATTAATATGTTTACATGAGACTAACCTAGAGGTGAGATGACTAGATGTCAACCCGTGATGAACATGTCTGTAGAATTACACACACGCGCACACACACATGACGGACGGACGACATGACGGAAGGAATAGCCTCCGAAATGTCCCTGTTTGCAGATGATGTGAATTTGATGAGAAGAATCCAATCGGACGAGGACCAGGTAGAACTACAAAGGATCTGGACAGTCTGCAGGACTGGTCCAGAAATTGGCTCCTGGAGTTCAACCCTAGCAAGTGCAAAGTCATGAAGATTGGGGAGGGGCAAAAAAGACCGCAGACGGAGTACAGTCTAGAGGACCAGAGACTACAAACCTCACTCAAGGAAAAAGATCTTGGGGTGAGTATAACACCAACACATCTCCTGAGGACATCAACCAAATAACTGCTGCAGCATACGGGCGCCTAGCAAACCTAAGAACAGCATTTCGACATCTTAATAAAGGAATCGTTCAGAACCCTGTACAATGTGTACAGGCCCATACTGGAGTACAGCACCTGTTTGGAACCCACACCTAGCCAAGCACATAAAGAAACTAGAGAAAGTGCAAAGGTTTGCAACAAGACTACTCCCCGGGGCTAAGGGGTATGTCCTACTAGAGAGGTTAGGAAATCGACCTGACGACACTAGAAGACAAGAGAGAAAGGAGGTACATGATAACGACATATAAAATACTGAGAGGAATTGACAAGGTGGACAAAATGTTCCAGAGATGGGACACAGCAACAAGGGGACACAGTTGGAAGTTGAAGACCAGATGAATCACAGGGATGGTAGGAAAATTTTTTTTTTTTTCACAGATGGTCAGGGAAGGGGAAAAGCGGGGGTGATGGAGGAGGATCCATTCATGTTAAAAGAGGATGATAAGGTACAAGGGAGAGTGACCAGAGGGGCCCGGAAAGGGGGGCAGGGGCTTGAATGACCCCCGCAACAACCACAAAAATTAAAAACACACAACATAAGAATCCGAGACGTCCCCGCATCATAGCAGTCTCAAAAAAAGAAACTCACTGAGACAAAAAAGACGCAATCTTCCCACCGGGATATCAGATCCTGAGGAAAAATAGAGGGAACAGAGGGGAAGGAGAGGTTGCACTGCTCATTAAAACCGATGGGGATTTGAGGAAATGGAAGGAATGGACGAGATTGGAGAAAGAGATTACATAGTAGGTACAATTCAGTCTGGGGAAATAAGGTAGTCATTGCAGTGATCTATCCCACCAAAACTGCAGGAGGCCAAAAGAGCAACAGAGCAATGGTGGAAAACTAGCTGAGGTGGCAAGAAGAGCTCACTCCAGCAGAACAAAGTTATGGGGGATTTCAACCACAGGGGATCGATTGGGAAAAACCCTTTAGCCACACGGGGTCCCGAAACATGG
>WNWK01054600.1:7500-11512 GCA_009830355.1 Cherax destructor
TAATAATAATAATAATAATAATAATAATAATAATAATAATAATAATAATAATAATAATAATAATAATAATAATAATAATATTTTTTTCAACAAGTCGGCCGTCTCCCACCGGTAGGGTGACCCAAAAAGAAAGAAAATCCCCAAAAGAAAATACTTTCATCATCATTCAACACTGTCACCTCACTCATACATAATCACTGTCTTTGCAGAGGCGCTCAGATACGACAGCTGAGAATTGTCCCTCCCAGCTGTCACTATCTCAGACCCCTCCTTTAAAGTGCAGGCATTGTACTTCCCATTTCAGGACTCAAGTCCAATTAAATCAATTAACTTGTTTCCCTAAATCCCTTCACAAAATGTTACCCTGCTCACACTCCAACAGATCGTCATGTCCCAAAAACCATTCGTCTCCATTCACTCCTATCTAACACGCTCACACATGCTTGCTGGAAGTCCAAGCCCCTCGCCCACAAAACCTCCTTTACCCCCTCCCTCCAACCTTTTCTAGGACGACCCCTACCCCGCCTTCCTTCCCCTACAGATTTATACGCTCTCCAAGTCATTCTACTTTGATCCATTCTCTCTAAATGACCAAACCACCTCAACAACCCCTCGTCAGCCCTCTGACAGTTTTAGTAACTCCACACTTAGTATTTGGGTAGCAAAACACAAGAGAGCAGAAAGTATGAGGGAGAAGGAAGAAGAGAAATGATAAAAACTCAGTAATTAACGCAGAAAATAATTTCAAAACTAATGACAAGTCAGAGAGAATAAAGAAGGAAGTAGAAGACAATAAAATAATTTAATGTTTATAATTATGTCAGTCAATTGTCCTCAGACGACAGGGAGTGACTCTGTCTCTCTCTCTGTTTTTACTCTTCCTGTCAACCTTAACCTGTCTTCCCTTTCGTTATTCTTCTTCCATTTACTGTAATTCTGCTCAGTAGGAGTTTCTCAACAAACGTGAATGGAGAGAGAGAGAGAGAGAGAGAGAGAGGCATTATTGACTTTTTATGCTTCCTTCCCATCCCCTCTTCCTTTTTCACCCTTCACAAGCCTTGTATTAGTTTCTGAGAATTTCTTCTTCTTCTCTTTATAAAAACAAGGATGAAGTATATAAGTCAATAATTGTGTGGAGACTGGAGGAACTACGATAAACAAACACACAGACAAAAATACAAACCAAAGCTACGAACACGAGAACACAAAGAACACCGAGGAGAACAAAGAAATGAATAGAAGAACCAAGAATGAATATGCTAAGATAAGAAGGGAAGAAGAGTGGAAATTCTAGAATGAGAGAATCAAAGATGGTATTAAATACGGACATTACTACACAGGAAGCTGAAACACACATTAATATACTTATACCATTGGTGGGTATCTGGTGTGACACAGCTGAGGTAAGCAAGAGTAACAGTAACGGTGAGAGCGAGTAACAGTAACGGTGACAGCGAGTAACAGTAACGGTGAGAGCAAGTAACAGTAACGGTGAGAGCAAGTAACAGTAACGGTGAGAGAGAGTAACAGTAACGGTGAGAGCGAGTAACAGTAACGGTGAGAGCGAGTAACAGTAACGGTGAGAGCGAGTAACAGTAACGGTGAGAGCGAGTGACAGTAACACTGAGAGCAAGTAACAGTAACGGTGAGAGCAAGAAACAGAAACGATGAGAGCGAGTAACAGTAACGGTGAGAACGAGTAACAGTAACGGTGAGAGTAAGTAACAGTAACGGTGTTAGTAAGTAACAGTAACGGTGAGAGCAAGTAACAGTAACGGTGAGAGCAAGTAACAGTAACGATGAGAGCAAGTAACAGTAACGGTGAGAGCGAGTAACAGTAACGGTGAGAGCAAGTACCAGTAACGGTGAGAGCGAGTAACAGTAACGGTGTGAGCAAGTAACAGTAACGGTGAGAGCAAGTAACAGTAACGGTGAGAGCAAGTAACAGTAATGGTGAGAGCAAGTAACAGTAATGGTGAGAGCAAGTAACAGTAACGATGAGAGCAAGTAGCAGTAACGGTGAGAGCGAGTAACAGTAACGGTAAGAGCAAGTAACAGTAACGGTGAGAGCGAGTAACAGTAACGGTGTGAGCAAGTAACAGTAACGGTGAGAGCAAGTAACAGTAACGGTGAGAGCAAGTAACAGTAATGGTGAGAGCAAGTAACAGTTATGGTGAGAGCAAGTAACAGTAATGGTGAGAGCAAGTAACAGTAACGGTGAGAGCAAGTAACAGTAACGGTGAGAGCGAGTAACAGTGACGGTGAGAGCAAGTAACAGTAACGGTGAGAGCAAATAACAGTAACTGTGAGAGCAAGTAACAAGAGTAACAGTAACTGTGAGAGCAAGTAACAAGAGTAACAGTAACGGTGAGAACAAGTAACAGTAATGGTGAAAACAAGTAACAGTAATGGTGAGAGCATGTAACAGTAACGGTGAGACAAAGTAATAGTAACGGTGAGAGCAAGCAACAGTAACGGTGAGAGCAAGTAACATAAGAACATAAGAAAGAAGGAACACTGCAGCAGACCTACTGGCCCATGCGAGGCAAGTCCAAGTCTCCAACCGGCTTAAGCCAGGTCAGGTTACATTCACTTAAGGAAGGAGCACGGCATCTGACCTAGTAGCACAAGCTAGTCAGGACCAACTCACACCCACCCGCACCCACTCATATATTTATCTAGCGGACCACCTGGATTTAACCCTCCCCAGGTAAACTCCAGGTAATCAGGTCACTTCCACTTAAGGAATTAGTACAGCATCTGACCTAGTAGCACAAGCTAGTCAGGTCCAACTCACACCCACTCATGTATTTATCTAACCTATTTTTAAAACTGCACAACGTCTTAGCATCTATGAGGGTACTCGGGAGTTTGTTCCACTCATCCACAACTCTATTACCAAACCAGTGCTTTCCTATATCCTTCTTGAATCTGAACTTTTCTAACTTGAAGCCATTGCTGCAAGTCCTGTCTTTGCTGGATATTTTCAGCACGCTATTTACATCCCCTTTATTTATTCCTGTTTTCCATTTATACACCTCAATCATATCCCCCCTAATTCTACGCCTTTCTAGAAAGTGCAGATTCAAGGCCCTCAGTCTATCCTCATAGGGAAGATTTCTGATACGTGGGATCAACTTTGTCATCCTCCTCTGTACGTTTTCCAGAGCATTTATATCCATTCTGTAATACGGTGACCAGAACTGTGCAGCATAATCTAAATGAGGCCTAACCAAAGATAAATAGAGTTGAACAACCTGAGGACTTCTATTATTTATACTTCTTGATATGAAGCCAAGGATTCTGTTAGCTTTATTGCGAACACTTATGTACTGTTGTCTTGGTTTCAGATTACTGCTAACCAGAACTCCTAAATCCTCGCAATCACAAGTATTAAGATCTACATTATTCAGTTTTTATGTGGCATGGTTATTGTCCTGCCCAACATTTAGAACTTTGCATTTGTCTACATTAAACTGCATCTGCCACTTCTCCGACCACTGCATCAGTCTATTCAAATCATCCTGGAGTGCTCTAATGTCCTCATTAGAATGAATTGGACGGCCTATTTTGGTGTCATCAGCAAATTTGCTTATGTTGCTATTTATTCCCTCATCTATGTCGTTTATGTAAATTGTAAACAACAAGGGGCCCAAAACTGACCCCTGTGGAACACCGCTTGAGACGTGCCCCCATTCTGATTTCTCTCCATTTATGCAAACAATCTGCCGCCTATTTGTCAACCATGCCTCTACCCAGGAAAAAATTTCTCCTCCTATTCCGTGTGTCTTAAGTTTCCTCAGTAGCCTCTGATGTGGAACTTTATCGAAAGCCTTACTGAAGTCCATATACACAATATCATATTCATTACCATGATCTACTTCCTCAGTAAAACCGTGTTGAGATTCCTAAATCAAATTATGCTTTTCAAGATGGCTACGAATTGCCTCGGCAATTATTGATTCCATAAATTTACCAACTATGGAGGTAAGGCTTATTGGTCTATAGTTCG
>WNWK01054601.1:0-11512 GCA_009830355.1 Cherax destructor
AAATTCCAATCAATCTGACTAAAATTAAGTCCCCTAGAATTACTACGTTATCGTGTCTTGTGGCCTTAACAATTTCCTCCCAAAGTAGTCTCCCTTGTTCCCTATCTAAGTTTGGAGGACGGTAAATCACGCCTAAAATCAATTTTCACCCCCCTCTGAAAATTCTATCCAGACAGACTCTGTATGTGTTAATTCAGACTTTATACCCGTTTTTATGCAACAATTTAAATGATCACGGACATAGAGTGCCACCCCACCCCTTTCCCGATACTTCTGTCTACTTGGAACAATTTAAAACCCTGAATGTGACATTCGGCAGGCAAGTCCCGATTTTCATATTAAACCATGTCTCAGTTATTGCAAAAACATCAATATTACCCGTACTTGCAACTAATCCCCAACTCGTCCATCTTATTCTAGCACTACGACTATTGGTGTAATATATATTTAGAGACCCTCCTTTCTCTTTACCCTTCCTGCTAATCTGTTTTCCACTATACCTATTACTGTCCTTGTCATCTAGTGTCACTAGCTTTCCACTATCCACCTTATTCTGCCTATTACTAGTTCTCCTACAACATAATATTACTACACTGGGACTTCTCTGTTTCCCCAAAACCCATACCACTAACTATTTCTAGTTTAAAGCCTAACAGATCCCTCCACTGCAGTTGCCAGTGCCCCACCCCAGACCTGGATAAGTGAACCCATCCCTGGCATACATGTCATTTCTGCCATAGAAGAGGTCCCAGTTGTCAATGAATGTTACTGAATTTTCCTTACAGTATTTGTCCAGCCAGCAATTGACACCAATTGCCCTGGACACCATTCATTCAACTCCTCTCCTTGGCAAAATACCACATATGACAGGGTTCCCACCCTTCTTCCTAATTATGTCTATTGCTGACCTAAACCTGCTAGTCAGGTCCTCACTCCTACGTCTGCCAACATCGTTGCCTCCAGCACTGAGACAGATAATAGGATTGCTCCCATTACCTCTCATGATGTCGTCCAGACGGCTAACAATATCCTCCATCCAGCCCCAGGAAAGCAAACCCTCTGTCTCCTACTCCTATCAATCAAACAGAAAGCCCTATCCATGTACCTAACCTGACTGTCCCCAACAACAACAATGTTTTTACCTTCCTTTGTGTCTTTCGTCGTGACGCTCCCAGAAGTCGACTCACATTCATCGGGTAGCACGGAGAATGGGTTCGATGTTTCCACAACATTCTCCTGGGTCTTCGTTGTTTCTACCTCTCCACCCGTCCTCTTGAGCCTTAACTTTGTCCCATGCGTTTTAGCCACTGTCCAGGTTCCTTTCCTGGCTTGAGGATTCTCAACAGGAGGATTACTACGAATCCTCTTGTTTTCCTCAGTCAGTCGCTGTATCTCAAGCTTAGCTACCCTCAGTTCTTCCTTCAGCTGCTGGTAGAGTAGCTCAAGAGAGGACATCTTCTTCAGATTGACAGAGAGCACACAAGACACGTCTTCACTGAGTTAAGTCAGGTCCACCACTGAGTTAAGTCAGGTCCACCACTGAATGTATAGTGTGTATGTATAGTGTCTCCCAGTACTCACCTCAGGTGTCCCAGCAGTGTATGTATAGTGTGTCTTGGCTTTAGATTTCTGTCTTAACTGGATTATCTGTCTTAACTGGAGAATACATCTTGTGGTCAGCTTTAAACTCTAAGTGCTCAAGTGTTCTCCTCAAGGGCAGTTTCTCCTTGAGTTCACGTTAAGTAAGTTTTTGAAGTTATTGTGTTATCCTCGGTTAAATTTACATGATGTATTTGTATGTGCCCTTAACATATATGTGCCCTTAACATGTATGTTCCTTTAACATGTGTGTGCCCTTAACATGTATGTGCCCTTAACATGTATGTGCCCTTAACAAGTATGTGCCCTTAACATGTATGTGCCCTTAACATGTATGTTCCTTTAACATGTTTGTGCCCTTAACATGTATGTGCCCTTAACATGTATGTGCCCTTAACATGTACGTTCCCTGGAGACCAGTGCAAAATAAGTTGTATTTGCTTTCTTTAGCTTTGCTCACTCTTACTTAGAGAAAATGTTGAACTGATTATCGCTTGTATACGCCCCGCATACAAGCGATAATCAGTTCAATTTGCCTTTTATTTGGGAAGAAATTGGGGAAATTGACGTACTGTCTATCATGCGATAATTGCTGTGTCGCAGTGAATCACCTGCAACCCTTCAATGGTAACTTGATAATGGAGCTTCTGAGCCACTTCAGGTTAAATAAGCTTGTGTCTTTTTGAGATACCAGGAGTATGTCTTCTTAGTTTAGTTTCAACGATGGCATTTTTTTTTTTTTTGTGAAAGGTTTGAACTAGATCTTTTGTTCGTATTTACAATTTTTATTAAAGAAATTTTGGAGGAGGAGGTGTTGATTCACCGGGAATTCTCCCGGCCCGGGTCTTTACCAGATGGCGACCCGGCTTCGGCTCCCTGGCGTGGGAGTAGCAGAGACCTAAGTCTCCCATGGGAGGGGGTACCCCTCAGCGGTGGGACTAACTGGTCCCAGGCCTAGCCATATTCGCCCACCAGCACGAGGCAGGTAGGTAGATAGTTGCTAGGCCCCTCTGGTCTGCCACCTTCCCCGCCCCAAGGAGGCTGACGGGAAGGGCAGGCTTGCGAGCCGCAGATGGTAGCAAGCTCCAGCCCTGGCACCTACCCTGCCCTAGAAGGGCTGGGCATGCTGATCGACCCAGAAATTTCGATATTAGTTTCCACAATGTGACTTGTGAATATCTTTTGTGATATGCTTCAAATTTTCGATGTAAACATTCACCTCAACTACAAACTAATGCTGCATTATCTAATTGGATGTTTTTTAACAATATAAAAATATTTTTCTTACAGGATTGTACAGAATTTTAAATAGTTTTTATAAGGAAAGAAAACCAAAAATAGCGTTTTTATCTCGTTTTCAAATTCAACGACGATAGACTTTCATATTATCCGAACATTCTCAGCATTTTTTTTCTTTTCTTAATTTTTTTTTTTTTTACTCTAGAACGCCTTTTTCGATTGGCTTCAAATTTTCAACGCTGGTATATTGTACCTTGGGCATTATTCATGGGAGTACTTGCACGTGTTGGTGTACTACGGACAATAGTACACATACCATCCCTAGATTGTTTTAATGTGATAACTGGAGAGAGGCGCCTATGACCACCGGTGTTTGCTGCTCAAGATGGTTGGTATTGTTATAGCAGTGTCCAGATGCCACTTTGTCACTTTTAATTTCGAAATAGGACAGAAATATTTTACATTATTGCATCATTTTTATACTTGTTGCTGGTGAGGGGCTCTTGATCAAAGGAACTGGAATTACTCTTCCCCTGGCAGCTGTATAATCCTTACTGTTTTAGCGCTTGTCCTGTTCAGAATAAAACAATAGTGAACGGCATCGATTTTTAATCCTGTTTGAAATAATGAAATGAATGAAATTTTTCTTGACTTAAAGTTGTGTATTATACATTGTGTTGGACTCTGGGCGATAACTGGAGAATGTTCTTATGAGTGAGAGGGGTTGGATTTGAGAGGGACTCGCACTGAGTTAATAGAATCTTCAAAGCTTATTTCTTGGGTAGAATTGAAAATTAGGTTGGGCAATTATTCTGTTAGTGGGATGGATTGTGAAGGACCTGCCTAGTATGGGCCAACAGGCCTGCTGCAGTGTTCCTCCTTTCTTATGTTCTTATGTTCTTATGTTTCTTCCGGTAGGTGTTAAACTTTTAGTGGCTATGCATTTACCTGGAAGAAAACCTCGCTTAGAATTTACGTTGTGTAAGGCTTAATATTGTGCCAGTTTTAATTATCAAATCAGTTTCTCTGAAATAACTGGAAAATATATCTTCTGTTCAGAAAATAATCAGTGTTCGACTTTACTGAGTTATTCTTGGTTAACTCTACGTATTGTTCACATATATCTTCATAACATAAGAACATAAGAACATAAGAAAGGAGGAACACTGCAGCAGGCCTGTTGGCCCATTCTAGGCAGGTCCTTCACATTCCATCCCACTAACAGAATATTTGTTCAACCTAATTTTCAATACTACCCAAGAAATAAGCTTTGATAATTTTATTTACTCATGTGCAATTCCACTCAAATCCAACCCTTCACTCATGAATTTATCAACCTAAATTTAAAACTACCCAAGGTCCTTGCTTCAATAACCCTACTAGGCAGACTGTTCCACTCATCAACTACCATATTTCCAAACCAATACTTTCCTATATCCTTTCTAAATCTAAACTTATCTAACTTGAATCCATTATTGCGGGTTCTCTCTTGGAGAGATACCGTCAAGACCTTATTTATATCCCCTTTGTTAATACCCATTTTCCACTTGTATACCTCGATCATGTCTCCCCTCATTCTACGTCTTACAAGTGAATGTAATTTAAGGGTCTTCAATCTTTCTTCGTAAGGAAGATTTCTAATGCTATGTATTAATTTAGTCATTCTACGCTGAATGTTTTCTAACGAATTTATGTCCATTCTGTAATATGGAGACCAGAACTGAGCTGCGTAATCTAGGTGAGGCCTTACTAATGATGTATAAAGCTGTAATATAACCTCTGGACTTCTGTTGCTAACACTTCTTGATATAAATCCCAGTAATCTATTTGCCTTATTACGTACGCTTAGGCATTGCTGTCTTGGTTTAAGGTTGCTGCTTACCATCACCCCCAAGTCCTTCTCGCAATCTGTATGGCTAAGTTCTACGTTATTTAACTTATAAGTGCTTGGGTTATGGACACTCCCGAGCTTTAGAACTTTGCATTTATCTACATTGAACTGCATCTGCCATTTTCTGACCAGGAATTGAGTTTGTCTAAATCCTCCTGTAGTTCACTGACATCTACGTCTGAATCGATTATCCTACCTATCTTCGTGTCATCAGCGAATTTGCTCATATCACTAGAAATTCCCTCGTCAAGGTCATTTATATATATTATAAACAACAACGGGCCCAAAACCGATCCCTGAGGAACGCCACTTGTTACAGATCCCACTCCGATTTAACCCCATTTATGCACACCCTCTGCTTCCTATTGGTGAGCCATGACTCGATCCATGACAACACTTTTCCCCAATGCCATGAGCAGCCACTTTCTTTAACAGTCTCTGATGTGGTACTCTATCAAAAGCCTTACTAAAATCCAAATAAACAATATCAATTCTTTATCATGATCAACTGCCTCAAAAACCTTACTGAAAAAGTTAATAAATTAGTTAGGCAGGAACGGCCCTGGTGAATCCATGTTGAGTATCATTAATCAAATTATGCCTATCGAGATGGCTTCTTATGTTATCAGCTATAATCGACTCTAATAATTTGCCTACAACATAACAACTACAACATATATGTTCATAACATATATGTGACAAAATTACTGTAAAAAAATGTTTTTGTAAGGAATGATTTCATTAAGCTTCGTTCTTTACTTACAAACTTAAACCTGAAACGCTGGTAAATTTAACTAACAGAAAAATTTGGATTGATTTTGTCCTGTGTTGATCCCAGTTTCATTTTTCTTTGAAGATAATGTTAAAATTGTAATACTGATTCCAATGCAATAATTTCAGATTACCTCCTCCAGCTGGCTTTACCCTTTAACACTGATAACTTGGTAATGAAAAAATTGAGTGGCTTTAAATTTAATGTGCTAGTATATTTTTGAATATTGGTTTCTTTGGGATAACAAGAGAATGCCTCTTCGGTTTGGCTTCAAATTTGGTGTTTCTAAACAGAATATTTGGCTTAGTTTTGGGCTGTGTATGTCCTAATTTGTAATTTGTAATAAAAAAATTTGGCTGTTAATGTCCATGTGATAACTCATAAATACCAAATGTGATTCGCTTTAATTTTTTTAATGCTAATTATTTAACTGCATTAGAAGCTTATACCACACTATGCTAATATTATTTTTGTGCACAGTGACGTACAGGGGACTGGGGTTGTGCAATACTGGGATACTTTTCTTGGGTTCACCTTTTTCATTTAACCTGTAAATGCCGAACATGGCTAGCGAGCCTACACATAGACTGTTCTTATTTTTACAATTCGAACGACGTAATATTGTGTAAGTATAGCACTGATTTACATCTTTTATTAAAGAAGGTTATGTTAGTATGTGGGAACTTTATATTTGTCTATAAATAGTGAATGTAAACTAATTAAAATCGTGAATACCTCCCAGGGTACACGTACTCGAGTTGGCAGCTTCTGATCTAGAGGCAATGTTGGCAGGCAACTCTGAACTATACGGATTACCACTACCAACTCAGTCTTTATTTTTATCTTGTGCCTTCACAATAAATAACCAGCTCATCTCCTTAGTGCTCTCTCTCTCTCTCTGTCTCTCTCTGTCTCTCTCTGTCTCTCTCTCTCTCTCTCTGTCTCTCTCTGTCTCTTTCTCTCTCTCTCTCTTTCTCTCTCTCTCTCTCTCTCTCTCTCTCTCTCTCTCTCTCTCTCTCTCTCTCTCTCTCTCTCTCTCTCTCTCTCTCTCTCTCTCTCTTTACACACGGGAATTTACAGGATTAGGTTAAAAGCTGTTATTTACTTCCGCTCATTTGAAAGCCTTACCTAGCATTACTTTTGATACATGTATCCTGGGAACAGGATGAAGTTGCGGCCAGCTGTGAGCCAGCGTTTTCATTTGGTCAGTTGACTTTATTTCATCGATTTCTTATGCTGTACGAACATGTTCGAAACTCGAAGCCTTCCAGGAATGAATGATCTAAGATGAAGTGAAGTTCTTGAGGAGACTACAGGCTGCTGCCCGTCTTGCATTATAGAAGTTGTCTTCTCCCTGTTCAGGAAGTGGAGCCAATGTTGGCCTTGCACATAATAGTAAGGTCACCCACATCTTTTGGGTGTTGAAGGCTTTGCTGGAATGACAGATCCATACAGGTCATGTCCAGCCAAAAGTCTTTTTAATTAACGATTTTCCATTCTGTCCAGAAGTTGAGCCGTGGTGCTGGCAATCCAAGAAAGTGGTGCATACTCAAGGGGTGTAAATACTTATGTCTCACAACGAGTTTAACAGCCTCTACTGTAAATCAGCTGTTAGCTTCTTAGTGCTGTTAGCTTCTTAGTGCTGTTAGCTTCTTAGTGCTGTTAGCTTCTTAGTGCTGTTAGCTTCTTAGTGCTGTTAGCTGTCTTGCTCACAAAATTTACCACATGATTCTTCATAGACATTTTGGAGTCGTATAACATTCCTAGGATGTCCACCTCACATCAGTTCTCTAACACTGTTTCATTACGAACATCATTGCCTAGAGTCCATCATTATCTATGTTTTCTCAAAAGCAAATGGAACATGTATGACATACACTGAGCACGTTTCTATATTCGACATGCCTCACGCGCAACCACGTCTAACCTAGTATCAATAACCAGCTTAAAACATGGTGGCTTATTGTTTATGTGAATGTATGAACCAGTCGCATACTGGGTAACTGTCAGTTGTGCTGGAGGTCTGTATGCCTGTGAGTGAGGAGAGGTGCCCCAGTTATGGTTACCTTGTATACAGGGAACCGCCCTGCTAAGTTCTCTCAAGTCTCGGCTCGTTAATGCCATTGTTTCTCCTTTGACTGTGTTTTAGAGCTGTAGTTTGTGAGAGTTCTCATACTTAATCTCTCGTCTAAAACCACTCGTATAATGGCAGTTGTTAAATCCAATTATATAAATGGTACTTATCTGTAAATAATTTTGAAAGTGGGAATACACAGGTACTCAAAAGTGAATATCTGGTGTATGCTATGTTCCTCATTTTCTGAACTGCTCTACTGATTGCGCCTACTTTGGTATTTATTATTTATGGCAATATACAACAGTCCTTTTAAAGTACCTTTGTTCATAATAACCTTTGCGCAAAAAAAAAGATATACGTACTGGCTTTGGAAAATTCAACCTGCCAAGTCTCCCACTACAGAAAATAATTAAATCTTCTAAGATCTCCTAAATATTACGATCCTTACCTTTTGCTCAATGAAACAAAAGCAGATTTCAAAACATAAATGTGTTACTATCAATACCCCAGTAATGTAAAGCCACAAAACTCTTCTCATAACTTAGACATAAGTGACGCCTTGGTTTCTGCTGCCTAGTAAAGGGGCGCCCAGAAGAAAACACGAAAATAATTTTTCACAGTTAAATTTAGTAACATTAAATTATAACACCCCATGGTTACATGCCACAGTTATTTATGTCAAAACAATGCTACAATCTTCAAGTATTTATTTTATGCTACAAATAACCTAAAACACTATTTAATTGACAAATGAGAGAAAATTGTGACCATAATCGTCTGTGAGACATTACAGTCTTAACACAATTTTATTTTCCCACACAAATCACTGATCATATCTATTCTTCCTTCCTTTTCACTAGATACCATAATTATCACAGGTGCTTTTTTAGTGTTAGACAAAATTATTTAGCTTGTTTTTTATTTCTCTTCCAATAAAAAATCCTCGAATAAGTTTGGCAAGCAACATAATACCAGATACAATACTCAGTGTTTCTTTACCATTTTTGAACACAATTTATAAAATAACTAAATAATAAAAGTTTTCGCACTACACTAGGCTTTATTTATATTGTATCATTACTTTTCACTGAACTTTTCCTCTATAAAATTTTTCAATAATATTACATAACACAATATTTATTTTTATTAACATATAGGCAGGGTGGCCCGACAAAGAAAAACTTTCCTCATCATTCACTCCATCACTGTCTTGTCAGAGGCGTGCCCACACTACAGCTACAAAACTGCAACATTAACACCCCCTCCTTCAGAGTGCCGGCACTGTACTTCCCATCTACAGGTATCAAGTCCGGTCTGCCGGTTTCCCTGAAACCCTTCATAAATGTTACCTTGCTTACACTCCAACAGCACGTCAAGTTCTAAAAACTATTTGACTCCATTCGCTCCTATCTAACACGCTCACGCATGCTTATTGGAAGTCCAAGCCCCTCGCACACAAAACCTCCTTTACCTCCTCCCTCCAACCTTTTCTAGGCTGACCCCTACCCCGCCTTCCCACCACTACAGATTTATACACTCTCGAAGTCATTCTATTTTGTTCCATTCTCTCTATATGTCCAAATCATCTCAACCTCTCCGCAGCTCTCTGGATAATAGTTTCGGTAATCCCACACCTCCTCCTAATCTCCAAACTACGGATTCTCTACATTATATTCACACCACACATTGCCCTCAGACACGACATCTCCACTGCCTCCAGCCTTCTTCTTGTTGCAACATTCACAACCCATGTCTCACACCCATACAAGAGTGTTGGTATAACTATACTCTCATACATATCCCTCTTTGCTTTCATGGATAAAGTTCTCTGTCTCCACAAGCTCCTCAGTGCACCACTCACCTTTTTCCCCTCGTTAATTCTATGATTCACCTCATCCTTCATTTACCCATCTGCTGACACATCTACTCCCAAATATCTGAACACATTCACCTCCTCCATACTCTCTCCCTCCAATCTGATATCCAATCTTCCGTTATCTATTTTTTTTGTTATCCTCATCACCTTACTCTTTCCTATATTCACTTTTAATTTCCTTCTTTTACATACCTTACCAAACTCATCCACCAACCTCTGCAGCTTCTTTAGATTCTTTATCTTTTAACCCCACACCTCTTGCCAACACTCAGTCATTCACTTCTCTTACAACTCCATCTATAAATATATTGAACATCCATGGTGACATCACACATCCCTGTCTAAGGTCTACTTTTACTGGGAAATAATCTCCCTCTCGCCTACATTCTCTAACCTGAGCCTCACTATCCTCGTAAAAACTTTTCACCGCTTTCAGTAACCTACCTCCTATTCCATACATTTGCAACAACTGCCACATTGCCCCCATCCACCCTATCAAATGCCTTTTCCAAATCCATAACTGCCACAAACATCTCTTTACCCTTATCTAAATATTGTTCACCTATATGTTTCACTGTAAACACTTAGTCTACACACCCCCTACCTTTCCTAAAGCCTCCTTGTTCATCTGCTATCCTGCTCTCCGTCTTACTCCTAATTCTTTCAATAATAACTCTACCATACACTTTACCAGGTATACTTAACAGACTTACTCCCCTATATTTTTTACACTCTCTTTTGTCCCCTTTGCCTTTATACAAAGGAACTATGCATGATCTCTGCCAATCCCTAGGTACCTTACCCTCTTCCATACATTTATTAAATAAAAACACTAACCACTCGAAAACTATATCCCCACCTGCCTTAACATTTCTATCTTTATCCCATCAATCCCAGCTGTTTTACCCCCTTTCATTCTACCCACTGCCTCACGCACTTCCCCCCACACTCACAACTGGTTCTTCCTCACTCCTACAAGATGTTATTCCTCCTTGCCCTATACTCGAAATCACAGCTTCCCTGTCTTCATCAACATTTAACAATTCCCCGAAATATTCCCTCCATCTTCCCGATACCTCTAACTCTCCATTTAATAACTCTCCTCTCCTATTTTTAACTGACAAATCCATTTGTTCCCTAGGCTTTCTCAACTTATTAATCTCACTCCAAAACTTTTTCTTATTTTCAACAAAATTTGTTGATAACATCTCACCCACCCTTTCATTTGCTCTCTTTTTTACACTGCTTCACCACTTTCTTAACCTCTCTTTTTCTCCCCATATACTCCTCTCTCCTTACATCACTTCTACTTTGTAAAAACCTCTCATATGCTAACTCTTTCTCTCTTACTCTCTCTTTACATCCTCATTCCACCAATCCTCTTCTTCCCTCCTGCACCCACTTTCCTATAACTACAATCTTCTGCTGAAAATTCTAACACTATTCTAACCCCATACATCTTCTACCCCACTGCCTATACTCTCACTAGCCCATCTGTCCTCCAACAGTTGTTTATATCTTACCCTAACCGCCTCCTCCTTTATTTTATAAATCTTCACTTCTCTCTTACTTGCTGTTTCCATTCTCTTTGTATCCCATCTACCTTTTACTTTCACTGTAGCTACAACTAAAAAGTGATCTGATATATCTGTGGTCCCTCTATAAACATGTACATCCTGAAGTCTACCCAACAGTCTTTTATCTACCCATATGTAGTCCAACAAACTACTGTCATTTCGCCCTACATCATATATTGTATACTTATTTATCCTCTTTTTTCTGAAAATATGTTACCTATAACCAAACCCCTTTCTATACAAAGTTCAATAAAATGCTCTCCATTATCATTTACACCTGGCACCCCAAACTTACCTACCACACCCTCTCTAAACGCTTCTCCTACTTTAGCATTTAGGTCCCCTACCACAATTACTCTCTCACTTGGCTCAAAAGCTCCTACACACTCGCTTAATATCTCCCAAAATCTCTCTCTCTCTCCTCTACACTCCTCTCTTCTCCAGGTGCATACACGCTTATTATGACCCACTTTTCACATCC
>WNWK01054602.1:0-5000 GCA_009830355.1 Cherax destructor
TAACACTTGTTGATGTTGCTATAACACTTGCTGCTGTTGCTATAACACTTGCTGCTGTTGCTAGAACACTTGTTGCTGTTGCTATAACACTTGCTGCTGTTGCTAGAACACTTGTTGTTGCTATAACACTTGCTCTTGCTGCTACAACACTTGCTGTTGCTACAACACTTGTTGCTGCTGCTACAACACTTGTTGCTGCTACAACACTTGCTGCTGCTGCTACAACACTTGTCATGTACATCCTTGCTGCTGCTACAACATTGTTGTTACTACAACCTTGTTGCTGCTACAACCTTGCTGCTCCTACAACACTTGCTGCTGCTGCTCACACTTGTTGCTGCTCTACCTTGCTGCTGCTGCTACAACACTTGCTGCTGTTGCTATAACACTTGCTGCTGCTGCTGCTACAACACTTGTTGCTGCTACAACACTTGCTGCTGCTGCTACAACACTTGCTGCTGTTGCTGTAACACTTGCTTGCTGCTATCCCGGATTACTGGTTTACTGGCATGAAGGGTAGGGTATGGCACAGGTTCCATGCAGCATGCTACAACACTTATTGCTGCTGCTACAACACTTGTTGCTGCTGCTACAACACTTGTTGCTGCTGCTACAACACTTGTTGCTGCTGCTACACACTTGTTGCTGCTTCAACACTTGTTGCTGCTTTTTTCAACACTTGTTCTGCTGCAACACTTTTCTTCTTCTCACACTTATTGCTGCTCTACAACACTTGTTGCTCTTCTATAACACTTGTTGCTCTGTACAACACTTTTGCTGCTGCTCCAACTTGTTGCTCTGCTACACACTTGTTGCTGCTGCTACAACACTTGTTGCTGCTGCTACAACACTTGTTGCTGCTCTTCACGTTCTGTTGCTGCTGCTACAACACTTGCTGCTGCTGCTGCTACAACATTGGCTGCGGCTACAACCTTGTTGCTGCTGCTACAGCATTTTTGCTGCTACAACCTTGCTGTTGCTGCTGCTCACAGTAGCTGCTGCTACAACACTTGTTGCTGCTGCTACAACACTTGTTGCTGCTCTACAACCTTATTTGCTGCTGCTACAACCTTGTTGCTGCTTCTATAACACTTGTTGCTGCTGCTACACAGTTGTTGCTGCTATAACACTTGTTGCTTTTACAACACTTGTTTCTCCTACAACACCTTACCTGCTTACCCTTGCTGTTGCTGCTATAAGCTGCTGCTGTTATAACACCTTTGCTCTGCAACACTTGCTGCGGACACTTGCTGCTGCTGCGTACTCTGCTGCAACCTTGCTGCTGCAATTTGCTGCTGCTGCCAATACTTGCTGCTAACACTTGCTCGCTGCTACAGTAGTCAGTCCCCGGGAGCGTGCGGAGGGCTGCTGACACTGTTTACCCAGTATATACCTTTACTAAACTAGTTTTGTGGGTGGTCACTGGCGGGATTACCCTTCCAGGAGACGATATTAGTGAAGGGTGCGTGATACCCCTTCCTTAGATCAAACCTCGTTACCTTACATTCCCAAGACTCTCTATTACCACTACCGGTTTGGTCATAACCCATCATTACAATGATGGCAGAATCATTATGGTGTAAGGATTACTTTGTTCCTTATTACCATGTATGTTGCATCAACATACCCAATTACCACGTGTGATGCTGTCAACATAGCCATAACCACGTGTGATGCTGTCAACATAGGCATAACCACGTGTGATGCTGTCAACATAGGCATAACCACGTGTGATGCTGTCAACATAGCCATAACCACGTGTGATGCTGTCAACATAGCCATAACCACGTGTGATGCTGTGTCAGCACAGCGAGCTAGCTAGCCACCAAGTAATATATATTTGTTCTGGATCTCTGCTGTAACTTCATTGTTCTGGATCTCTGCTGTAACTTCATTGTTCTGGATCTCTGCTGTAACTTCATTGTTCTGGATCTCTGCTGTAACTTCATTGTTCTGGATCTCTGCTGTAACTTCACTGTTCTGGATCTCTGCTGTAACTTTATTTGTCACAGAGGCGCTGTGACGAATGTTACTCAGTACGATGTCAGAGGCGCTGTGACAAACACTAATGTAACCCAAGAATTTCATAAACAAATAAGTGAAGTATGTAAGTACCAGCAATGGGTCGCCATGCAAAGGTTTCTAACCAACTACAACATACAGAGATTTTGTTAATTCAGTAGAATGAAGCCTAATTAATATGAGGCTTCGATTCCAGCCTTTTTCTTCAGATCTTTTTGTTCATCGATAACCATAGTCTCCGTGCGGAGTGAACCAAGTTACTAGTAACAGACGTTGGTGTTACTGGTGCGATAAGAATGTGTTAGTACGCGTGCGTATGAGTCTCTGGTCGTTACCTACGTATACATTATTAGATCTACTACATGTGATGGTGTAATAGCCTAGTCTCCTCAGGGCTGGTGATAACTCTCTTACATCTACTACATGTCTTTGATAGTGTTGGGGTTGAGAATAACGGAGATGTAACTGGCTTTCTTAAGCAACCTAGAAACATCCTCAGATATCGTGGTGGAAAGAAAGACTAAGAATATAGTTGTCCTGTAGCTTGATTACTAGTGTGCTCAGCTCACACACTGAGGTTCGTGGTTCGATCCCCGGTACGGGTGGAAACAGTAGGACGTGTTTCCTAAAAGACACCTGCTGTCCAAGTTCATCTCTCAGTGAAATGGGTACCTGGGTATTAGTCGACTGGTGTGGGTCGCATCCTTTGACAAAATTTACTTAGTTTTCCCGAAATGCTCTGCATAAGAAGGAGCTTTGTATGCAGTAGTATGTCAGCTAGGCCTGTGTACCTTGTACATGTACTTGTAGAAATAAAGATTATTATTATTATTGAGCGGCTGTTGTCGGTAGCGACTCTGAACGTTCTTCTCTGTGTCTTTCTTCTACAATCCCGTATGATGGTGGCAGGAAAATGTAGACGGCGGAAGATCGCAGTGATTTTGAGGTAGCAGTCTTGTAGAGGACCAGGACTACAGATTCTGAGAGCCCAACAGAACACCACTTTTAATACATATTAAAGAAATCCCTCTGGGTTCGCGGTACACATCATAGTGAAGGGAATTGCTAGTAGTTTTGTATATAATAACGTCGATGAGAGGAAGTGTTATTTTCCTCTATGGTGAACTGAATGGAAGGCTCAGTTGAGGATGTCTTCAACATAGTTCATCCAGGATAATATAGCAGGTAACCTGTGGCGGAATTTCTTGGCCTTAAGAAACTCTTGGTAGAGATTCGCGAAAACCGTGCTGATTGGGGATACCATGGCCATACCCATGTTGTTTTTTAAGTTACTTACCGAAGAAATTGGAGTCGTACTTCACTCACAATAATGAAGTCATTGAAATCCTTCTGGGAGGTTGGTGAGGACGAGTGCCAGGAATGCCTCAAATGGAGAAGAGCTTTTGAGAGCTGAAAGCTGTATTCCAGCTACAGTGCGTCGACGAGGATTGTAGCTAACTGCTGCACCACTTGTGTTGAAGACTCACCGCGCCGTGGCATAGAGCTGCCCTCGCTATAGGGCTGTCAACGATACTACACCTGACACGAAGAAGGCTCACCGCGCCCTTGACAACGTTTTACTTGGAGATCAAGCTTTTTCAAGTCCATAGAGAGTACATGGTAAGCACAGGTATGTATAGTCGAGAGAGCAGGTGATAATATATACATGTGCTTACCAGTCCTTCAGCTTGGGGACTGATCATCTCTTATCTACATCACCACGACTTCTCTCTCTGTATTTCGACTGAAGAAGCCTGCTGAACAGGCGAAACGTCTCGTCAATAAAGATACCAAATTGTTACACATGTATCTTACTCATCAACTTGTCGATTGTGTATGCCATAAATACAATGATATTCATCGACAGTCGTTCATTACGACCTAAACTGAGTTCATAATGATACTTGTCCAACATAGTAACACTGTGGACTCTCACCTAGTAATGACAATGCCTTTGTCTGCTGCACCTCCCTCACCTGACGACACTATATAAGCCACAATCTTACTGTCTGTGCTTCAAATTCTTCAAGACTACGGTGGTCTTCACCAGCACCAAGGCTGTCATTACCTCATCTTTTGTATATACATAGTTCTAAATTCTTTACATTATGTCCTTGTATTGATGAAGCCACTGGAGTAAAACGTCTACAATAAAGATACCAAGATGTTACACCTGTGTCTAATTCTTCAACATTGAGGTATATTGGTACACAGAACATCTATATCTTCGTTGCTCAACTCTGTTTACGAGTCAGAAGATTTGGATTCGAGGATCTACTTGGCATGGGCCAGCAGGCTTGCAGCAGTGCTTATTAATTCCCATGTTCTTACTTTCACACCACGGAACGGGTGGGTTTTGAACCCACGGCGAGTGAGTAGCAAAAGACACTCGCCATGGGTTCGAACCATACTCGTTCCGTGTTGGTTTACAATCGTGTTATTACGATTTCGTCAGTCATTCTTACTTCCCCTGTGTCATGTAAATGTTTTGGAACACCGACAAGCTCAGGAATGAGACACTTATAGTAATCTTTATTTAGGAAACTTACTCTAACCAGTGGCTTCTTCAGTCCTATACAGAGAAGAACGGTGGAAGATGAGGAGGAGTTTGAGGTAATCAGTCCCTTAGCCTGGAGTCGATGTGTTCATCTAATGAAACAGCACTGGTCTCAGAGCACCACCTTGGCCACTCACCAGGAAAATGACTCGGCCTGTTTGAGTGTGGGCGGGAAGGGAGGTTGGGTGGGGGAAGGTAATGGAGGGGTTGAGGGAGCGTTAGTGGAGGGGTAAGCGGAGCCGCTGGGCCTGGGGGACAGAGGTTCAGTAGTACCACAACATCAAGGTCAACCTTGAATGCAAGGTTCAGTAGAACAACAATATCAAGGTGAACCTTGAGTGCAAGGTTCAATAGTACCACAATGTCAAGGTCAACCGTGAATGCAAGGTTCAGTATCACCACAACATCAAGGTCGACCTCG
>WNWK01054602.1:7500-11512 GCA_009830355.1 Cherax destructor
GACAGAATTAATGTTGATTTCCCTGTGCTTCCTATTATGTAAAATCTTCAGTTATAAAAAGATTTTTAAGCGGATTGTTTTATATCCTGGGTTTATAGAAAAGTTTCCTTTTTTTTTGGTAACTTAGTAAAAAAGATCCAACGAATAATTTAACCCTTATTCTAAATCAGATTAAGTTATGTTGGATAACTTTTTTATTTTTCGTTATCCCCATTTTCTTTTTACCATTTGGCCAAGATAGTATAGCTTAATACGTAACAAGATATAACCTAATACGTAACAAGATATAACCTAATACGTAACAAGATATAGCTTAATACGTAACAAGATATAACCTAATACGTAACAAGATACAGCCTAATACGTAACAAGATACAGCCTAATACGTAACAAAATATAACCTAATACGTAACAAGATACAGCCTAATACGTAACAAGATATAACCTAATACGTAACAAGATATAACCTAATACGTAACAAGATATAACCTAATACGTAACAATATATAGCCTAATACGTAACAAGATATAACCTAATACGTAACAAGATATAGTCTAATACGTAACAAGATATAACCTAATACGTAACAAGATATAACCTAATACGTAACAAGATATAACCTAATACGTAACAAGATATAACCTAATACGTAACAAGATATAACCTAATACGTAACAAGATATAACCTAATACGTAACAAGATACAGCCTAATACGTAACAAAATATAACTTAATACGTAACAAGATATAGCCTAATACGTAACAAGATATAACATAATACGTAACAAGATATAGCCTAATACGTAACAAGACACAGCCTAATACGTAACAAGATATACTCTAATACGTAACAAGATATAACCTAATACGTAACAAGATATAACCTAATACGTAACAAGATATAACCTAATACGTAACAAGATATAACCTAATACGTAACAAGATACAGCCTAATACGTAACAAGATATAACCTAATACGTAACAAGATATAGCCTAATACGTAACAAGATATAACCTAATACGTAACAAGATATAGCCTAATACGTAACAAGACACAGCCTAATACGTAACAAGATATAACCTAATACGTAACAAGATATAACCTAATACGTAACAAGATATAACCTAATACGTAACAAGATATAACCTAATACGTAACAAGATACAGCCTAATACGTAACAAGATACAGCCTAATACGTACAAGATATAGCCTAATACGTAACAAGATATAACCTAATACGTAACAAGATATAACCTAATACGTAACAAGATACAGCCTAATACGTAACAAGATATAACCTAATACGTAACAAGATATAGCCTAATACGTAACAATATATAACCTAATACGTAACAAGATATAGCCTAATACGTAACAAGATATAGCCTAATACGTAACAAGATACAGCCTAATATGTAACAAGATATAGCCTAATACGTAACAAGATATAACCTAATATGTAACAAGATATAACCTAATACGTAACAAGATATAGCCTAATACGTAACAAGATACAGCCTAATACGTAACAATATATAGCCTAATACGTAACAAGATATAACCTAATACGTAACAAGATATAACCTAATACGTAACAAGATATAACCTAATACGTAACAAGATATAACCTAATACGTAACAAGATATAGCTTAATACGTAACAAGATATAACCTAATATGTAACAAGATACAGCCTAATACGTAACAAAATATAACCTAATACGTAACAAGATACAGCCTAATACGTAACAAGATATAACCTAATACGTAACAAGATATAACCTAATACGTAACAAGATATAACCTAATACGTAACAAGATATAACCTAATACGTAACAAGATATAGCCTAATACGTAACAAGATATAACCTAATACGTAACAAGATATAACCTAATACGTAACAAGATATAGCCTAATACGTAACAAGATATAACCTAATACGTAACAAGATATAACCTAATACGTAACAAGATATAGCCTAATACGTAACAAGATATAACCTAATACGTAACAAGATATAACCTAATACGTAAAAGATATAACCTAATACGTAACAAGATATAACCTAATACGTAACAAGATATAACCTAATACGTAACAAGATATAACCTAATACGTAACAAGATATAGCCTAATACGTAACAAGATATAACCTAATACGTAACAAGATATAACCTAATACGTAACAAGATATAACCTAATACGTAACAAGATATAACCTAATACGTAACAAGATATAACCTAATACGTAACAAGATATAACCTAATACGTAACAAGATATAACCTAATACGTAACAAGATATAACCTAATACTTAACAAGATATAACCTAATACGTAACAAGATATAACCTAATACGTAACAAGATATAACCTAATACGTAACAAGATATAACCTAATACGTAACAAGATATAACCTAATACTTAACAAGATATAACCTAATACGTAACAAGATATAACCTAATACGTAACAAGATATAACCTAATACGTAACAAGATATAACCTAATACGTAACAAGATATAACCTAATACGTAACAAGATATAACCTAATACGTAACAAGATATAACCTAATACGTAACAAGATATAACCTAATACGTAACAAGATATAACCTAATACGTAACAAGATATAACCTAATACGTAACCTAATCACTAAACTGAAAACACAAGGATTTCAACTGCATATTAGCGAAATTTAGCTTTAATCCCACTCAAAATATCCCCCTCCTTCCTATAATAGTTGGTTGGTTAATGAGGTTTAAAATCTATCGGCTACATTAGGGTCATCAAGGTTGCATGGAACATTTTCACCAGGACAAGTGTTTCCTGACGCTGGTCTTAATCAGATGACGATCCGCAGCTTTTGGTCATCTGACCGAGGCCTTTCACTGGCTTACCGTTTCCCATTCCCCTTTAAAAATTATGGGCAAAATATTAACCCTTCCATTAAATAACAGATTAAAATAAACTCTCATCATATATACTATGAGGCAACACACCTGACGGTGTATATACCCTGAGGCAACACACCTGACGGTGTATATACCCTGAGGCAACACACCTGACGGTGTATATACCCTGAGGCAACACACCTGACGGTGTATATACCCTAAGCAACACACCTGACGGTGTATATACCCTGAGGCAACACACCTGACGGTGTATATACCCTGAGGCAACACACCTGACGGTGTATATACCCTGAGGCAACACACCTGACGGTGTATATACCCTAAGGCAACACACCTGACGGTGTATATACCCTGAGGCAACACACCTGACGGTGTATATACCCTGAGGCAACACACCTGACGGTGTATATACCCTGAGGCAACACACCTGACGGTGTATATACCCTAAGGCAACACACCTGACGGTGTATATACCCTAAGGCAACACACCTGACGGTGTATATACCCTAAGGCAACACACCTGACAGTGTATATTACCTGGAGTTTACCTGGAGAGAGTTCCAGGGGTCAACGCCCCTGCGGCTCGGTCTGTGACCAGGCCTCATGTTGGATCAGAGCCTGATCAACCAGGCTGTTACTGCTGGCCGCACGCAGTCCAACGCACGAACCACAGCCTGGCTGGTCAGGCACCGACTTTAGGTGCCTGTCCAGTGCCTGCTTGAAGACAGCCAGGGGTCTATTGGTAATCCCCCTAATGTATGCTGGGAGGCAGTTGAATAGTCTTGGGCCCCTGACACTTATTGTGTTGTCTCTCAACGTGCTAGTGGCACCCCTGCTTTTCATTGGGGGGATGTTACATCGCCTGCCGAGTCTTTTGCTTTCGTAGGAAGTGACACTCGTGTGCAAGTTTGGTACTAATCCCTCTAGGATTTTCCAAGTGTATATAATAATAATAATAATAATATCTTTATTTACTACAAGTACATGTACATGGTATACAGGCCTAGCTGACATCAATGACATACTACTATATAGAAAGTCCCTTGTTATGCAGAGCATTTCGGGCAAATTAGGTCCTTGTCCCAGGATG
>WNWK01054603.1:0-11511 GCA_009830355.1 Cherax destructor
TTTTTTTACCTTACCCCATAGGGGTTACCATATTACCTGAAAACATGGAAAATTGTATCTTTTATATTTATATATGTATTAATAAATAAAATGTATCTTTTTACTCTGTTAACCGATAATTATATGTATTAATAAATAAATGACGAAAAAATTGTATTAGTGTTAACCTACAATAAATTCTTTTAACATAATTTTAGCTTGTTTAACCTAAAAAGAGACCCCATAGGGTGAAATATTCTTATTATACCCATAAGGAACTTGATCCAAGGAAATTTTGTATTATTCATGAAAATCGATGTAAATCTTGATCTGAGGAATTGGAAATCCCTCTAAAATTCGAAATTTTGGAAAAAAGTAGGGAAAATTCGAAAAAAAAATCGAGGAGCGGGGTGATCCGCAGAAGGCGCTGCAGAAGGCAGCTTGGGGCGGCTCGATGCGGAAGGGCGCGGTGCGGTCAAGGGGCGGGGCGCGGGGCGGGCGGGCGCGGCAGGGCGGGGGGTGCGAGCGCGGAAGGAGACCGCTCAGGGATGAGGGTCTCAGGGGGGTTATCGAAAAAAAAAAAAAAAAAAAAACGAAGTGGGGGCCGACCGGAAGTGGGGGTCGACCGGAAGTGTGGGGGACCGGAAGTGGGGGTGACCGGAAGTGGGGGTGACTGCCGCCATTTTGAGCCATACTGAGAGAAAGTATACTACTATGGTGTACTTAGATGATGTATTGTCATGTCCGAAGACGTGGAGACACACCTGGAAAGACTTGATTTGGTACTTGGTAAGCTTGAAGAAGTCAATTTAAAGATCAAACTGTCTAAATGCCAGTTTTTCAGATCAGAGATAAAGTTTCTTGATCACGTAGTCACTCCTGTAACTGCTGTACAAAATTTTCCATCTCCCAAAACTGCTGATGCCATAAGATCCTTTGTGGGCTTAGCAGGTTTTATAGATCTTTCATTGTTGATTTTCATTCTATAGCAGCTCCTCTAACTGAGTTGCTTAATAAGAAAGATGCTCTTTTCGTTTGGACCTTCTGTCAAGAAAGAGCATTCCAAACTCAAAGAAAAGCTGACTTCTGCTCCTATTGTGAAATTCCCAGATTTTTGTAAGCCTTTCTGTCTATCAACTGATGCTAGTTCTATTGGCGTAGGTGCCCTCTTAGCTCAGAAGACCGATAGCAAGTACAATGAGTTGCATTTGCTAGTCGAGTCCTTACAAAAGCTGAACATAATTATACAATAACTGAGCAAGAAGCCTTAGCAATAGTAGGAAATTGTTGGAGGAAATTGTTGAAGCAGTTCAGGAGGAATACGACGAGCACGCAGCTGAATGTAAAGCGGAGATGAAACTCTGCAAAAGGTTAATGAAAACATTGAAGGCTAATAGCAGGGACAACAAATAATAGTACAGGGCGCACAGGCCACCACAGCCCTTCTAGTGTGTTACCCAGATTGCCTACATTGAATCTACCAATGTTCGACGGAACCTTGACAGTGTACATTGCCTTATGGGATCAGTTTAAAGCCCAGATAGATGATAGGGAGGATTTGTCGAATGCCACCAAATTACAGTATTTACGTTCACAACTCAAGGGTAAAGCCCTGGACTTGGTCCTCCATTACCAAACCACTGATATTAATTATCAACATGCCAAGGATCAACTGAAGGATGCGTTTGGCAACACAGAAGATATAAAAACTGCTATATTTTATCGATTGACTGATCTTAAGGTCTGCCGTCATGACCATCAGAGCATAGAGAAGTTCCGCATCAAAGTCATGAGTTTGACAAATAGTCTCAGAGATTTGCATGATTGGGGTGGATCAGAATGGATGGTCGGTCGGTTGATTCAGAGAAAGTTAGCTAGCACTATAGTGCACGAGTTACACTTAATATACCAGACGAGCTGGTTTACAATACAGCAAATTACTGAGAGGTTGGGAGAGCTCATTTCTCATTTGAGTATAGGTGAGAGAGAAGAGTCACCACCATCATCACATAAACAAACAGTTAGTTACTCAGAAAACTCGGGAGATCAATTTAAAGCTCATAAACCTAACGCTGGGGTGTACTATGGCAAAGAAGTGTCTAAGACAAGGCCCTCTAAGCAGACCCTCAGAGACACTCGTACCAGAATATGCGTGTTCTGCGAAAGCGAACATACTAGCATGAGTTGCTCTCGGTATGCAACACTGAGCAGTAGGCGGCAGAGACTAAAGGAGCTGCAGCTATGCTTAAGGTGTTGTGGGGGACATGAGGCAGAAGATTGCCAGTCACATCTTTCGGAGTGCTATAACTGCCGGAAAGGTAAGCACCATACTGCACTATGTCCCAATAATTTAAGGGAACCCCAGGCTAGTAGGGAGGTTTCCCCAGTAGAGATAGAAAGCGAGTCCGAGCCTGAAGTGGTAGCCAGCGTGATTAGTGTGGGCAAAGTCTCTAATCTGAGTGAGAAGCACAGAGTTGCTGCCCTACCTACAGTCATGGCAGGGGTTGTGAACGGGAACAGATCTGAAACAACCCAATTATTCTTTGATTAAGGATCACAAGTGTCCATGATAACAGAGAAGTTGGTGGCTAATTAAAGTTGAAGACCACCGACAAAGTTAGTGTGACATTGGGAGGTGCTATAAGTCAGGGCCCGCCCAAGTCTTATGATGTTGTGGATGTCACTGTTAAATTGGGTGGACATCGCAGAAATATTACAGCTTTGGTAGTAAAGACGTTGCCTGCGGCAATTACGACCAGAGGTCTTGCTGCAGCAACCAAGCGATTGAAAGACCTTGGTGTAAAGCTGGCAGACCAGGACATTACCACTGACACAGTCAGAAATGTAGGTATCCTGGTGGGAGCCAACTATCTAGATGACTTCCTGTCTACACGACGGACTGTTAAGGAAGGAATTGGTTTATACAGATCCCCAGTAGGATATATCATCGGTGGCAGAATTTCTCATGAATTCCCTGCAATGCCAGAGAGGGAGGAAGCTGACACCACGATAGCTGGGGAAGTAGTGATAATGAATATGAGTGTACACGATGAACCGCCAGGTAAGCCAAACCAAGTAGGGAGTGACGGACACTCAGCCACCTTGAGGAGACGCTTTTATGGGGTACCTAAAGAGGGAGATAGATTGTCATTAAACCCAGGGAACCTCGTATCAGTGGGAAGAAAGGCTACCAGGGAATATGGGCCACTGGGTGGGAAAGTACGAAGCTGCTCAGACAAGGCTAGACATGTGAAAGACATTAAAGTTAAAGGGAAGGGTGTTAAGACCACCGGAACCAACAAGTTTGCACCCCCGAAGGTCCACACGGCGGAAACTGGACAGTCGGAGTTAGACCAGAGACTGCTCGATGAGAGTGACTGGACTGCACTCGTGTCCAGGGCCCGCTGTAAGGGCTTGCGGAAGGTGAACTTGATGTAGACTTATCGTCTACCTTCGCATGCAGGAGGATGTGGAAACTTTTTTGAGTCGCTCAAGTTCCACAGGGTAAGTGAGCCGTATGGAGCTTTAATTGTACCACGGATCGGTCCTCTGAGTTCATGACCCCACACACCCAACCAAACACAGTATAGTTGGTAGAGGTAGAGAGATTACACATGTTAATCGATAGATCTATTCTCCTAGGAAGGCCCATGTAAGTTTGTACAGTTAGTAACTAATATTAGGATTATTGAGGCAACTTTAGATATTAATAATGTAGCTCTAGCACCCTAACATAGGTAGTTTTAAGGCCTGAATAGGCGAACATTAGATTATGTCAGCTAACGAGAACTGGCAGCCCCACACTTGACCTAGGCGGGCGAGATGCTAGGTCATGCCTTCTCAGACCAGACTTTAACGAGTGAACAAGTGCTGCAACTAGGGCAGCATTCCCCACGTGACTCCCAACATCTGTTCTGGGGACTCGGAGGAGACATCCCGAAGAACTGTGGATATCTTTCTCCATCCAGACCCATTACAGTAAGACAATAACTTCCTTTCTCTCATTATCTGGCCAGTTTTCTGGGGAAACGTTAGTGAGTTTATCTGTGGGTCTCATGCAGATGGACGCTAATACAGTGGAACCCCGGTTAACGAAAAAAATTCATTGTAGAAGCCTGCTCAAGTGCCATTACCAAACGAATTTACTTCCTTAAGAAAAAATGTCATTTAGGTTAGTCTATTTCAGACCCCCAAAAATACACTTCCACAAGCACTTACAATATTATACTTACATAATTGCACGATTTCCGGGGGTGTTCGTTAACCGGGGTTCCACTGTATATTGCTATGTACCAGCGTCATCTCTTAAGTTTAAGTCTGGAAGCTAGTGTCCCATACTGCTTAGATATTGCTTAGAGGATAACCCCCTTTGAGTTTGGGATTTCTGAGTTTAGGGCAAGACACTAATACCACTTGAATTCTTGCAGATTAAGGGTCCTTCCCTACACACGGTGTTTGGAGGGGTTATAGCTTAGGGAGATTGGAAGACTAGGAGACATTTCTACTCCATCAAGTAAGTTAACCCCTTTTTTAGTTGTACATGTAGGTGGGGAAATCTTTCGAATGCAGTCAGCTAGAAATTCTGTCCATAAGCCACTTGTAAGTCTGAGAGAAGCTTCTCAGAGTGTCGGTGTCAACAGTGCTTGCCAGAGGGCAGCTTACAAGGAGGCAGTCCCAAGACAAAATTTCTATAACAGGAGAGGTAGGGAAGACATGTTAACGACATAAACTACTGAGAGGAATTGACAAGGTGGACAGAGACAGTATGTTCCAGAGATGGGACACAGCAACAAGGGGACACAGTTGGAAGTTGAAGACTCAGATGAATCACAGGGATGTTAGGAAGTATTATAGAAATTTTCTCTTGTACTGCCTCCTTGAAAGCTGCCCTCTGGCAAGCACTGTTGACACCGACACTCTGAGACGCTTCTCTCAGACTTACAAGTGGCTTATGGACAGAATTTCTAGCTAACTGCAGTAGAAAGAATTCCCCACCTACATGCACTACTGGAAAAGGGTTTAACTTACTTGATGGAGTAGAAATGTCTCCTAGTCTTCCAATCTCCCTAAGCTATAACCCCCTCCAATCACCAAGTGCAGGGAAGGACCCTTAATCTGCAAGAATTCAAGTGGTATTAGTGTCTTGCCCTAAACTCAGAAATCATAAACTCAAAGGGGGTTATTCTTTAAGCAATATCTAAGCAGTATGGGACACTAGCTTCCAGACTTAAACTTAAGAGATGACGCTGGTACATACCAATATATTAGCGTCCGTCTGCTTGAGACCCACAGATAAACTCACTAACGTTTCCCCCAGAAAACTGGCCAGATACTGAGAGAAAGGAAGTCTAGCCTTACTGTAATGGGTCTGTATGGGGAAAGATATCCACAGTACTTTGGGATGTCTCCTCATAGTCCCCAGGACAGATGTTGGGAGTCACGTGGGGAATGCTGCCCTGGTTGCAGCACTTGTTCACTGGTTGAAGTCTGGTCTGAGAAGAAATGACCTAGCATCTCGCCTGCCTAGGTCAAGTGTGGGGCTGCCAGTTCTCGTTAGCTGACATAATCTAATGTTCGCCTATTCAGGCCTTAAAACTACCTATGTTAGGGTGCTAGAGCTACATTATTAATATCTAACATTGCCTCAATAATCCTAATATTAGTTACTAACTGTACAAACTTACCTAGGCCTTCCTAGGAGGATAAATCTATCAATTAATATGTACTATCTTACTACCTTCGCCAACTGTGAGTGTTTGTTTGGTTTGGTGTGTTGGTTCATGAACTCCGAGGACCGATCCGTGGTATGTTTAAGGCGACTCAAAAAAGTTTCCACAAGTATTTCTTCAGTCACAGAGTGGTCAGGAAGTGGAATAGTTTGGGAAGCGATGTAGTGGAGGCAGGATCCATTCATAGCTTTAAGAAGAGGTATGATAAAGCTCATGGGGCAGGGAGAGTGACCCAGTAGTGGCCAGTGAAGAGGCGTGCCAGGAGCTATGACTGGACCCCTGCAACCACAACTAGGTGAGTACAACTAGGTGAGTACACACATGCATACACATACATAGAGCACTCAACACCTTGTAAGTAGTGGTGTACACACATCAGCGAGGCACGCAGGTGCATAGGCCAGGCAAAATACACCAATAGTGTAAGTAAATTTATACAGGGCATAGAGTGCATACATAGCAGCATAGGTGAAGAGAACCTAGTGTAGAGAAACTAGGATAACCCAAAAAGCAGGAAAGAAGGCTCAGATGACAGTAACTTCGCACATAGCCGGTACACGCACACGTGTATACACACAAGATCATAAATACACACACACAAGCTTGTACGTTTCCCTACTTTAACGTGGTTTAAACAAATATACAGGATACCCCTATTCCTACTTCCCCCTCTACTACTCCTCCTATATCTCTAATATATCTCCTACACCCACTCTCTCACACTCTCTGCCTCACTCTCTCTCCCTCACTCTCCCACATTCTCTCACACTCTCTCACACTCACACACTCTGACTCTCTATCACACTCTCACACTCACTCACACTCACAATCTCTCACTCACACTCTCCCCCTCACACAACTGTCGCATCAACATTAGTAAGTAAGCTACCAGCTGCATCAAATACCTTTAACACAGACTCTGATAAGTTTAAAACATACTATACCAATAAAGGAGTAACTCCAAACAGTTGTCAACTAGTAAGTGTATCTCATGACTTCGTGCAAAAAGAACTAAGCAGGTTAAACCCAACTAAGAGCACCGGCCCAGATAACATCCCGTCTAAGTTCCTAAAAGATAGAGCCCCTGAACTGGCAATCCCCATTGCTCACATACTAAATTTGTCCATCACCACTAATACAGTACCAGAGGGGTTCAAGGAGGCCAGAGTTACTCTTATCTTCAAGAAAAATAGTAGGTTTGATGTCAGCAACTATAGGCCTGTTAGTATACTCAGTGTAATATCCAAAATTCTAGAGAGGGTGGTGTACTGTCAAGTAGTTAAGTATCTTAGTGACAACAACATTCTTCATAGTTACCAATCAGGCTTTAGGAGATCTTACTCAACCGACACCTCCCTAATTAATCTAATGGATTACATGAGAACTGAAATGTCTATAGGTAACCTCATAGGAATGGTAACTTTAGACTTGCAAAAGGCCTTCGATACTGTCAACCACAATATATTATGTAAGAAACTTCAAGCTATCGGCATAGGTTCCACAGGAAACAAATTGTCAAAATCAACAAAACAGAATCAGATCCACTGCCGATAGCATGTGGAGTTCCCCAGGGTAGTATTCTGGGTATCTTATTATTCCTGTTTTATGTAAATGACATGCCCATCAGTGTCAAGTGCAAACTCCTACTGTATGCGGATGACAGTGCTCTGTTAGTGTCAGATAAAGACCCAAAAGATATAGCTAATGTATTAACACTGGAACTGGAGTCCTGCAGCAAATGGTTAGTAGACAACAAACTATCGTTACACCTCGGGAAAACAGAAGCCATACTCTTTGGCACGAAATATAAACTGAGAAGGGTAAATAATTTTAATGTCCGGTGTAATGGGGAATCCATCACTTCAGGAGAATTAATAGGGAACAGTGTAGTAAAGAAAGCGAATTCCAGACTGAAATTCCTCTACAGACAAGCACAGTGTCTACCTACTGAGGCTCGCAGGACCCTATGTCTAGCCCTTATACAATGTCATATGGACTACGCTTGCTCTTCATGGTACTCTGCCTTGACAAAAAAACTGAAAGATAAACTGCAAATCACCCAGAACAAAATGATAGGATTCATCCTGGACCTGGGCCCAAGAGAACATGTAGGCCAGGATGAATTACAACAATTGGATATGCTTAATATTGAAGACAGAGTAAAACAACTTAAAGTTAAATCAAGTTTATAAAATTGCTCACAAACAGTGTCCAGAATATCTTGCTGCCAATTTTGTCAAGGCTGGGAACCAAAGCAGTCATAGTACTAGGGGGAGAGAGCACAACTTTGTAGTACCCACAGTCAGTGGCCAGGCTTCAAACACCTTCTATTGTACAGCAATAAAGGAATGAAACAGACTGCCTGCACATGTCAAAGCCAGTCATAGCATGAGCCAAATCAAGAAGAGAGCCAAAAGGTACCTAATGAATGTAGCAACAGAAAGGGAGGAGAATGATTTTTTATTTTTTTAGCTAACACACATGTAAATGTAAATAACTCTTTTTACCTTATTCCTAGTATATATCCTTTATAGTATAATAACATGTATCTACTACAGTGTATAATATTAAGGTATTAAATGGACCCCAATGGAAATAAGTCACTCTTTCTGACTTTTGGGTTATCCTAGGTTCTCTACACATATGCTTCTATGTTGATATTCTATGTAAATGTATTTGTGTATACCTGAATAATCTTACTTACTTACACTCTTGCACCCCTCTCTTTCTCTCTCTCTCTCCACTTCCCCTCCCTCTTCATCCTCCGTCTCCTCCACTACCCTCTTTTCTCACTCCTCTCCCCTTGTTTTTCCCACACTTCCCTTCCCCCTCTTGTACCCCCTAAGCTCCCCATCTATCTCCAGTCTGCCGCTGTCCCCCTCCCGCTCTCTATCCCTATCTCTCACACTGTCGCTCCCACACTCTCCCACTCATGCTCTCACTCACACTCTCACACTCACACTTTCTCACACTCACACTCTCTCACTCCCATTCTATCACTTTCTCTCCTTTCACACTCTCTCATACTCTCTCTCTCTCTCTCTCTCTCACACCTCTCACTCTCACACTCTCACACACACACTCTCTCACACTCACTCTCACACTCACACTCTCTCACACACTCTCTCTTTCTCTCTGTCTCCACTTTCCTTTCTTCATCCTCCATCTCCTCTCCTACCCCTCTCCCCTCACTCCTCCAATCCCCCGTTGCTTTTCCCGCACTTTCCTTCCCCCTCTCCCATTGTACCCCCTAACCCTTCCCCATCTCTCATCGGTCTGCCGCTGTCCCCCCTCCCTCTCTCTATCCTTATCTTTCACACTCTCTCACACTCACTCACATTCACTCACACTTACACTCCCTCTCACTCCCATTCTATAAATTTCTCTCTCTTCTCTCTCTCTCTCTCTTTCCCTCTCTCTCCTCTCTTTCTCTCTCCCTTACACACACACACACTCACTCTGAAAATACATGAGCTTCGTTCTGTGGTAAAATGGGCTACCCAAAAAGAGGGACGAAAACCAGGGGTCTGGTAGATGAGCCTGGGAGGGTAGTTTGGGATAAGATAAGATAAAATTTTCTTCGGATTTTTAACCCTGGAGGGTTAGCAACCCAGGATAACCCAAGAAAGTCAGTGCGTCATCGAAGACTGTCTGTCTTATTTCCATTGGGGTCCTAAATCTTGTTCCCCAGGATGCGACCCACACCAGTCGACTAACACCCAGGTACCTATTTGCTGCAAGGTGAACATGACAACAGGTGTAAGGAAACACGTCGAAATGTTTCCACCCCACCGGAGTCGGAACCCAGGCCCTCCGTGTGTGAAGCGAGAGCTGTAGCCACCAGGCCACCAGGGCAGAGCTCACTAAAGGGAGGAAGAGTGGGAAAGGAAGCTGGAAGAGCTTAGCATGAAAATAGAGGAGAGGATAGCTGCAGAGAGCAGGAAGTGGGAGCTACACGCCAAAACAGCAGAAGCTAAGATACAGTGCTTAGAAGAACTGAAAAACCTGAAACAGCTTAAAGAGAAAATGACAATTCAGACATGACATTAGGAACTTACATCAGTCACAGAAAAGGGGACTGTGGGGAGCAAAGAAGCTATCCTGTATGCAAAGGCCATATCAGACCCACGTGGGGCCCGGGAAAAGATGAGGAGCACACTAAGAACCAACGAGGGTCTGAAGACAATGAAGTAGCTATGCTATATGGACATTGGACACACGATACGATACAGACATTGGATACTGATATCAGATACAGACATTGAGATTCTGTTCCTGACTCTTGCTCAGGCAAGTCATAGCAGCTCTGACTCCTTCAGTCTCCCTATGATCCCCGTTGGGGAGGAAACCTATACCTGCATCCACGATGGTTCACCGAGTGAAGATTAAGGCTAAGGACTCTTCTACCACCGATGCCTCCAAGCTTGCCTCGCAACTGCCCTAAAAAGCAGTTTGCAGTTGAAATTCTCGGGTATTGCAACTCTCCAAGAAGCCTTCGTCTCATTCATCAATGATGAGGAAGCTGAAAAACTCCTTTCACCACCTGCTATACAAACCCTGGACGACCAAGGCTTTGCTCTCTCAACGTCACCATTTATGCGAACAAAACGGTCTGTGTTTATGAAGCGACTAGATAAATTCATCACCTCCATGTCCACCGAGGAACTCAAGCAGTCGATCGAAGATCTGAACGATTGGGCCACGTTAGAAGCTGCAATGAAGATCCCAATGCTTCATCAATGCTAAAAATCACGTTTATGGACATGAAAATGCCTGCCAGATGGTCTGACTGTTTCCTACTACTACATCAACCCCAGTCAGATTGAACCAGAACGATTCAAACAAATTTCACCCTGTTGGATATGTTTCTCTTATGGTCACTCTACCAATGAATGTCATGTGAAAAACAAGAAGATATGTTCCACCTGTGGATCTGAAGGTCACAACTTTCGTTCCTGCACCTCTACTGCTGCTCCTACCTGCATCAACTGTAAGAGTGATCACCACACTCTGGCAGCCAAATGTTCTGTTCGTAAGGAGATCCTTGCCAAGAAAGTAAAGGAAGATCTTAAGAAGACACCGGGAAACTCTTCTACTTATGCTGCAATAGCTAAGCTCCAGTCTACAACCACCAAGATCCTGCAAGCCACTCAGCAGCCTCCACCACCACCATCCATCTCTCCTCTGCCAGACGATATCTCCACGAGAATTTATTATTGCATGATGTATGCTCACATGTAAAATGCAGCTCAACTGGGATCCTAAAACACATCTATAAATGAACTTCTTGCCCTCAACAATATGCCATCATATTGCCAGGCACACCACCTAAAGGGTACAAGACGACACAGAACATCCAGACCATGGGAAAACCTGGGTAGCCAAAGCCACTCCAGAGAGAGAGGTTTTTTAGCGCAAGGAAGGAAAAAAGCTGGCAGGGAAATGACAGAAATCGTACACCAACTGCAATCATTTCTGAGTGGAACCACAGTCAATGGCCTCCACTCCAGAACAACAGATATTAGTGCCAGGAAAAAGACCCTCCATACCACCAATACCACCAATCCAACGACATTCATCTTTGCAAATATACAGGGTCTAAAGCCAGCAACAAACAACAAGTTACCTTACATCCGTGGACTGCTTACAGAGTCAAATGCAATGTTTGCGGCTTTCACAGAGACCACATAAAGGATCACTTGGACAATGAAATATGGATCCCTGGCTACAACCTATACAGATGTGACAGAGTGAACAGGCAAAAGGGAAGGGGTTGGCCTGTATATCACAGAGTCACTTATAT
>WNWK01054604.1:0-11510 GCA_009830355.1 Cherax destructor
GTACTCTGACATATCCCTTAGTCTTGCTTTCTCCTGCAGGATCCTGTTTCAGTCAATTCTGCTTTGAAAATGACTTTGACTGGCCGGATTCTTCCTCTTGCAAACCCCCTATTCTCAGAAAATTTGCCAGTGGGTTATGTCATCTTCTCCTATTGCTTTCATGATGTTTTCAATCGCATTTTCTCCCTTGTCTTCTTGCTTGTAAGTTTCCTCCACTTCCTGGAGCCCATAAACAAAGACTGATCTCTCTTTCATTCTCCCACTGCCTATCCCTATGTATGATTCGACTTAGTTGCCTCCATTGCAGCTTTCCTTTCTTCCTCTTCACTGTCTGTTATCCCTTGGCCCAGTGGCCTGTCGCTTTCCTCTTAACTTTCCTGTGCACTGCTGTGGTCTGTTAGGCTTCTCAGTATATAGCTCTCCCTTTTACTACACTCCCTCAGTTGTTCCTGATGTGATCCTCTTTTTTCTTGGGCTCCACGATGGTCTGATAGGGCCTCTGCATACAGTTTCACTCCGTTCTCTACAGTCCACTTCTTTGTGACTGAGGTAGCAGTTTCTGATACCATGTCCACATTGCTTTTTGGTTCTTTAGGCTGTTTCAAATTTTTCAGTGTTTCTTCTAATCTCTGTATCTTAGCCTCTGCTGTTGTGACTTGCTTCTCCCACTTCCTGCTTTCTGCAGCTGTCCTCTCCTCCATTTTCTTGCTTTCTGCAACTATCATCTCCTCCATTTTCATGCTAAGCTCCTCTAGCTTCCTTCCCCACTCATGTTCCCTTTTTCATGAGCTCTGCTGCCCAATCTTCCTTTGCAGACTCATCCTCCAGTCCCCTAGTTTTCCGTCCTGCTCTCTGGGACCCCATTTTTTTTTATTTTTAAGATGCCACAGAGTGGAAAACTATGTATTTCTGTGTGGTTGATTTGTGGTGTGATTGCTTGAGTATTTGTGTGGGGTGGAGGGAGGGAGGAGAAACTGGAGACAGTGGGGAAATGGAAGAGAGGTGGGGAGGAAGAGGGGATTATGTGGAAAGTGAAGCAGGGAGAAGCAGAGGTGGAGAGAAAATGGGAGAGGGAGGGGGAGGAGGTGGGTGGGGAGGAGCAGGGGGAAAGAGTGTGTGGGCCTGTGTGTGTGTTAGTTTTGTGTGTGTGTATGTGTGTGTGTGTTTTGTGTGTGTATGTATGATAGTTTTGTGTGTGTGTGTGCGTTAGTTTTTTTTTTGTGTGTAGTTTTTTTGTGTGTAAGGAAACACATCGAAATGTTTCCACCCCCCCGGGAAGCGAACCCGGGCCCTCCGTGCGTGAAGCGAGAGCTTTAGCCACCAGGTGTGTGTTAGTTACCATTTTGTTCTAGGCACATGTCAATTAGAAACTAGGCCTGTTGTATGTATGTGTGTGTGTGTGTGTGTGTGTGTAAGGAAACACTTCGAAATGTTTCTGCCCCACCGGGAATTGAACCCGGCCCCTCCGTGCGTGAAGCAAGAGCTTTACCCACTAGGCCACCGGGGGCTGACGTGTGTGTGTGTGTGTGTAAAATATATAAATGTGTGTGTGTGTAAAATATATATATAAATGTGTGTGTGTATGTGTTTATTTTGCTTATTTTTAATGTTTACGTGTATGTGTTAATAACCATAATTGTACTGTGTAGTTGAATTAGAGGTGTGTGTTTGTCTTAATTCGCGCCGATGTAAGCAAATAACAAAGGTGATTATGGTGTGTGGTTGTAGTTTACTGGGGTCTACGACACTGAAAACCACTGCACTAGTGGGTGGTTAGTTCACTGGGGGTTAAAGTCTATCTACTACACAAGATTACGGCTGCATGTCACCTGTGCACAACCTGTCAAGAATACTTTAATACATAAAACAGGGAGTATTAAAATCTCAGAGTAAACACTAAGAGGCATATACCTTTCCGTGTGTATGTCTCTCAGCATACGGTGAGACACCACTCAGTTTATATATCTCAGCTTATATACATTGAGACACACCTACTTACTGCCAGGTAACAGGCAACAGGAGCTAGGAGACTTGCTTCCTGTTTCACGTTGTGAACTGAAAGTTCCCAATGCAAAACAAAAGCATATGGAGACGGCACAAGTGAATTACGCTCTCCGACACTAACGCAAATAGCGTCAACGACAGCGGTAAACACTACAGGGACTCTGCGACACGAGGCGGTAAATTACGACGATTGTGACATTACGTTGCGACCCCCATGACACTAATGTACCCCGTGACGTCATGCGCTAACTCTCCCATGACGTCGTACGCTAACTACCCCATGACGTCGTACGCTAACTACCCCATGACGTCAATACATTAACTCTCTGTCTGACATAACTCGGTGCGAAGCTCCAGGCAGGGAGAAATATTAGGGAGGCAGGGAGAAATATTAGGGAGGCAGGGAGGAATATTAGAAGGGCAGGGAGAAATATTAGGAAGGCAGGGAGGAATATTAAAAGGGCAGGGAGGAATATTAGGAAGGCAGGGAGGAATATTAGGAAAGGAGGGAGGAATATTAGGAAAGGAGGGAGGAATATTATGAAGGCAGGGAGGAATATTATGAAGGCAGGGAGGAATATTAGGAAGGCAGGGAGGAATATTAGGAAAACAGGGAGGAATATTAGGAAAGCAGGAAGGAATATTTGGAAAGCAGGGATGAATATTAGGAAAGCAGGGAGGAATATTAGGAAGGCAGGGAGAGATATTAGGAAAGCAGGGAGGAATATTAGGAAAGCAGGGAGGAATATTAGGAAAGCAGGGGGAATATTAGGAAGGCGGGGAGCGATATTAGGAAGACAGAGAGAAATATTAGGAAAGCAGGGAGGAATATCAGGAAAGCAGGGAGGAATATTAGGAAAGCAGGGAGGAATATTAGGAAGGCAGGGAGAGATATTAGGAAAGCAGGGAGGAATATTAGGAAAGCAGGGAGGAATATTAGGAAAGCAGGGAGGAATATTAGGAAGGCAGGGAGAGATATTAGGAAGACAGAGAGAAATATTAGGAAAGAAGGGAGGAATATTAGGAAAGCAGGGAGGAATATTAGGAAAGCAGGGAGGAATATTAGGAAGGCAGAGAAAGATATTAGGAAAGAAGGGAGGAATATTAGGTAAGCAGGGAGAGATATTAGGAAGACAGAAAGGAATATTAGGAAAGAAGGGAGGAATATTAGGAAGGCAGGGAGAGATATTAGGAAAGAAGGGAGGAATATTAGGAAAGAAGGGAGGAATATTAGGAAAGCAGGGAGGAATATTAGGAAGGCAGGAGAGATATTAGGAAGACAGAGAGGAATATTAGGAAAGCAGGGAGGAATATTAGGAAGGCAGGGAGAGATATTAGGAAGACAGAGAGGAATATTAGGAAGGCAGGGAGGAATATTAGGAAAGCAGGGAGGAATATTAGGAAAGCAGGGAGGAATATTAGGAAGGCAGGGATAAATATTAGGAAGGCAGGGAGGAATATTAGGAAAGCAGGGAGGAATATTAGGAAGGCAGGGAGAAATATTAGGAAGACAGAGAGGAATATTAGGAAAGAAGGTAGGAATATTAGGAAGGCAGGGAGATATATTAGGAAAGAAGGGAGGAATATTAGGAAAGAAGGGAGAAATATTAGGAAAGCAGGGAGAGATATTAGGAAGACAGAGAGGAATATTATGAAAGAATGGAGGAATATTAGGAAGGCAGGGAGGAATATTAGGAAAGCAGGGAGGAATATTAGGAAGGCAGGGAGAAATAGTAGTAAGGGATCAACACACTGTCTCTCTCAAGTTAGACACAAATTGTTGTCATTTTGCGGAAGTAGATATAATTTAATGTAAACGTTATTACAGTATCGAATTTCAGTGTTTTTCAAATTGGATGAGTTAATGGAGGCGGCGTAAGATGACCTGGGAGACTGTTAGGTAATGAGGACCTGCTGGAGCCGGGGACTCGACCCCCCCCACCCCCACCCCCACATGTACACCAATTACACCACCGTGTAGTCTGAAGGAAACACACACACACACACACACACACACACACACACATCTTAATAAAGAATCGTTCAGGACCCTGTACACTGTGTACGTTAGGCCCATACTGGAGTATGCAGCACCAGTTTGGAACCCACATCTAGCCAAGCACGTGAAGAAGCTAGAGAAAGTGCAAAGGTTTGCAACAAGACTAGCCCCGGAGCTAAGGGTTATGTCCTACGAGGAGAGGTTAAGGGAAATCGACTTGACGACACTGGAGGACAGGAGAGATAGGGGGGACATGATAACAACATAAAATACTGAGAGGAATTGACAAAGTGGACAGAGACAGAATGTTCCAGAGATGGGACACAGCAACAAGGGGACACAGCTGGAAGTTGAAGACTCAGATGAATCACAGGGATGTCAGGAAGTATTTCTTCAGTCACAGAGTGGTCGGGAAGTTGAATAGTTTAGGAAGTGATGTAGTGGAGGCAGGCTCCATACATAGCTTTAAGAAGAGGTATGATAAAGCTCATGGCGCAGGGAGAGTGACCCAATAGCGGCCAGTGAAGAGGCGGGGCCAGGAGCTATGAATCGACCCCTGCAACCACAAATAGGTGAGTACACACAAGAGTAAGTGTGTAGTGTTGATGCACACTACCAGACATCTTGGGGGACATGGTACACTACCAGACATCTTGGGGGACATGGTACACTACCAGACATCTTGGGGGACATGGTACACTACCAGACATCTTGGAAGACATGGTACACTACCAGACATCTTGGGGGACATGGTACACTACCAGACATCTTGGGGGACATGGTACACTACCAGACATCTTGGGGACATGGTACACTACCAGACATCTTGGGGACATGGTACACTACCAGACATCTTGGGGACATGGTACACTACCAGACATCTTGGGGCATGGTACACCACCAGACATCTTGGGGACATGGTACACCACCAGACATCTTGGGGACATGGTACACCACCAGACATCTTGGGGACATGGTACACCACCAGACATCTTGGGGGACATGGTACACCACCAGACATCTTGGGGACATGGTACACCACCAGACATCTTGGGGACATGGTACACCACCAGACATCTTGGGGACATGGTACACCACCAGACATCTTAGAGGGGACATGGTACACCACCAGACATCTTGGGGACATGGTACACCACCAGACATCTTGGGGGACATGGTACACCACCAGACATCTTGGGGACATGGTACACCACCAGACATCTTGGGGGACATGGTACACCACCAGACATCTTGGGGGACATGGTACACCACCAGACATCTTGGGGGACATGGTACACCACCAGACATCTTGGGGACATGGTACACCACCAGACATCTTGGGGGACATGGTACACCACCAGACATCTTGGGGGACATGGTACACCACCAGACATCTTGGGGGACATGGTACACCACCAGACATCTTGGGGGACATGGTACACCACCAGACATCTTGGGGACATGGTACACCACCAGACATCTTGGGGGACATGGTACACCACCAGACATCTTGGGGACATGGTACACCACCAGACATCTTGGGGGACATGGTACACCACCAGACATCTTGGGGGACATGGTACACCACCAGACATCTTGGGGGACATGGTACACCACCAGACATCTTGGGGGACATGGTACACCACCAGACATCTTGGGGGACATGGTACACTACCAGACATCTTGGGGGACATGGTACACCACCAGACATCTTGGGGGACATGGTACACCACCATACATCTTGGGGGACATGATACACCACCAGACATCTTGGGGGACATGATACACCACCAGACATCTTGAGGGACATGATACACCACCAGACATCTTGGGGACATGGTACACCACCAGACATCTTGGGGACATGGTACACCACCAGACATCTTGGGGGACATGGTACACCACCAGACATCTTGGGGACATGGTACACCACCAGACATCTTGGGGGACATGGTACACCACCAGACATCTTGGGGGACATGGTACACCACCAGACATCTTGGGGACATGGTACACCACCAGACATCTTGGGGGACATGGTACACCACCAGACATCTTGGGGGACATGGTACACCACCATACATCTTGGGGACATGGTACACCACCAGACATCTTGGGGGACATGGTACACCACCAGACATCTTGGGGACATGGTACACCACCAGACATCTTGGGGGACATGGTACACTACCAGACATCTTGGGGGACATGGTACACCACCAGACATCTTGGGGGACATGGTACACCACCAGACATCTTGGGGGACATGGTACACTACCAGACATCTTGGGGGACATGGTACACCACCAGACATCTTGGGGGACATGGTACACCACCATACATCTTGGGGGACATGATACACCACCAGACATCTTGGGGGACATGATTCACCACCAGACATCTTGAGGGACATGATACACCACCAGACATCTTGGGGGACATGGTACACCACCAGACATCTTGGGGGACATGGTACACCACCAGACATCTTGGGGGACATGGTACACCATCAGACATCTTGGGGGACATGGTACACCACCAGACATCTTGGGGGACATGGTACACTACCAGACATCTTGGCGGACATGGTACACCACCAGACATCTTGGGGGACATGGTACACCACTATACATCTTGGGGGACATGATACACCACCAGACATCTTGGGGGACATGGTACACCACCAGACATCTTGGGGGACATGGTACACCACCAGACATCTTGGGGGACATGGTACACCACCAGACATCTTGGGGGACATGGTACACCACCAGACATCTTGGGGGACATGGTACACCACCAGACATCTTGGGGGACATGGTACACCACCAGACATCTTGGGGGACATGGTACACCACCAGACATCTTGGGGACATGGTACACTACCAGACATCTTGGGGGACATGGTACACCACCAGACATCTTGGGGGACATGGTACACCACCAGACATCTTGGGGGACATGATACACCACCAGACATCTTGAGGGACATGGTACACCACCAGACTTCTTGGGGGACATGGTACACCACCAGACATCTTGGGGGACATGGTACACTACCAGACATCTTGGGGGACATGGTACACCACCAGACATCTTGGGGGACATGGTACACCACCAGACATCTTGGGGGACATGGTACACCACCAGTACTGGATAACATTCACACAAAAGCAAGTTTTAATACAGTTGGATACATGAAAGACAATGGAAGCTGCCAGGAGGTGCAGAAGCACTGTCTGAACCACCAGTTATGATCTACAACAAGTCAATGAACACAAAACAGTCATGGAAGCTGCCAGGAGGTGCAGAAGCACTGTCTGAACCACCAGTTATGATCTACAACAAGTCAATGAACACAAAACAGTCATGGAAGCTGCCAGGAGGTGCAGAAGCACTGTATGAACCACCAGTTATGATCTACAACAAGTCAATGAACAAAAAACAGTCACGGAAGCTGCCAGGAGGTGCAGAAGCACTGTCTGAACCACCAGTTATGATCTACAACAAGTCAATCAACACAAAACAGTCATGGAAGCTGCCAGAAGGTGCAGAAGCACTGTCTGAACCACCAGTTATGATCTACAACAAGTTAATCAACACAAAACAGTCATGGAAGCTGCCAGGAGGTGCAGAAGCACTGTCTGAACCACCAGTTATGATCTACAACAAGTCAATCAACACAAAACAGTCATGGAAGCTGCCAGGAGGTGCAGAAGCACTGTCTGAACCACCAGTTATGATCTACAACAAGTCAATCAACACAAAACAGTCATGGAAGCTGCCAGGTGTACAAGCACTGAAACACCAGCTATCATCTACAAGTCATGAAACACCAAACAGTTGACGGAGAGCTGGAAGACAGCAAATGTAGTCCCTACGTTTAAGACAGGAGACAGACAGGAAGTGTTAGACTACAGATCAGTGTTTCCATCCTTACCTCCATTTTAACCTCCATCTTCACCTCCCTCCCTTCCTCCATCTTCACCTCCCTCCCTTCATCTTTACCTTAATTCCTCCATCTTCACCTCCCTCCCTTCATCTTTACCTTCCTCCCTGCGTTTCTACACACATTTCTCGTGTCACTGCTCTCCTTGCTGAGTTAAACCAGCGTCACTATAAACACCCACACCAGGTCTCCATCACCAGCACTCATCTAAGGAACGGTACAACCCACACCAGTGTAACTATAACACCTTATTAATAAACATATTTCATACTTAATGTCGCCAGGGGAAATGAAGGTGCTGAAGTAAGAGACATGAGTAGTGGTGATGGTGTGACATGACTAGTGGAGTGACGAGTAGTGGTGGTGGTGACATGAGTAGTGGAGTGACATGAGTAGTGGTGGTGGTGGTGGTAGAACGTACCAGGTGGTGGTAGAACATACCAGGTGGTGGTAGAACGTACCAGGTGGTGGTAGAACATACCAGGTGGTGGTAGAACGTACCAGGTGGTGGTAGAACATACCAGGTGGTGGTAGAACATACCAGGTGGTGGTAGAACGTACCAGGTGGTGGTAGAACGTACCAGGTGGTGGTAGAACATACCAGGTGGTGGTAGAACATACCAGGTGGTGGTAGAACGTACCAGGTGGTGGTAGAACATACCAGGTGGTGGTAGAACGTACCAGGTGGTGGTAGAACATACCAGGTGGTGGTAGAACATACCAGGTGGAGGTAGAACGTACCAGGTGGTGGTAGAACGTACCAGGTGGTGGTAGAACGTACCAGGTGGTGGTAGAACGTATCAGGTGGTGGTAGAACGTACCAGGTGGTGGAAGAACATACCAGGTGGTGGTAGAACGTACCAGGTGGTGGTAGAACATACCAGGTGGTGGTAGAACGTACCAGGTGGTGGTAGAACGTACCAGGTGGTGGTAGAACGTACCAGGTGGTGGTAGAACGTATCAGGTGGTGGTAGAACGTACCAGGTGGTGGTAGAACATACCAGGTGGTGGTAGAACGTACCAGGTGGTTGTAGAACATACCAGGTGGTAGTAGAACGTACCAGGTGGTGGTAGAACGTACCAGGTGGTGGTAGAACGTACCAGGTGGTGGTAGAACATACCAGGTGGTGGTAGAACATACCAGGTGGTGGTAGAACGTACCAGGTGGTGGTAGAACATACCAGGTGGTGGTAGAACGTACCAGGTGGTGGTAGAACGTACCAGGTGGTGGTAGAACGTACCAGGTGGTGGTAGAACATACCAGGTGGTGGTAGAACATACCAGGTGGTGGTAGAACGTACTAGGTGGTGGTAGAACATACCAGGTGGGGGTAGAACGTACCAGGTGGTGGTAGAACATACCAGGTGGTGGTAGAACGTACCAGGTGGTGGTAGAACGTACCAGGTGGTGGTAGTACATACCAGGTGGTGGTAGAACATACCAGGTGGTGGTAGAACGTACCAGGTGGTGGTAGAACATACCAGGTGGTGGTAGAACATACCAGGTGGTGGTAGAACGTACCAGGTGGTGGTAGAACATACCAGGTGGTGGTAGAACATACCAGGTGGAGGTAGAACGTACCAGGTGGTGATAGAACGTACCAGGTGGTGGTAGAACGTACCAGGTGGTGGTAGAACGTATCAGGTGGTGGTAGAACGTACCAGGAGGTGGAAGAACATACCAGGTGGTGGTAGAACGTACCAGGTGGTGGAAGAACATACCAGGTGGTGGTAGAACGTACCAGGTGGTGGTAGAACGTACCAGGTGGTGGTAGAACGTACCAGGTGGTGGTAGAACGTATCAGGTGGTGGTAGAACGTACCAGGTGGTGGTAGAACATACCAGGTGGTGGTAGAACGTACCAGGTGGTGGTAGAACGTACCAGGTGGTGGTAGAACGTATCAGGTGGTGGTAGAACGTACCAGGTGGTGGTAGAACATACCAGGTGGTGGTAGAACGTACCAGGTGGTGGTAGAACATACCAGGTGGTGGTAGAACGTACCAGGTGGTGGTAGAACGTACCAGGTGGTGGTAGAACGTACCAGGTGGTGGTAGAACGTACCAGGTGGTGGTAGAACGTACCAGGTGGTGGTAGAACGTACCAGGTGGTGGTACAACCAGCTACATCAATCTTTCATACCAATGGAAGTATTAATAGATATATACTCACTGATAATCAGCTTACAATGAATACAACTACGCTATCCACGCCTCCACGCTATTAACCGGACTTCCTGTAACTCTGCAAGCTCCTGATGAGGTATTGACTGCAGCATGCAGGGCCTAGAGCTATCATTCAACTCCCCGTGGGTTTTTTGTGTATTATATATATATAATAATAATTTTAACTAGTGGATATATAAATATTTTGGTGAGAACTTGATAAAAGTTGAGCACTGTGAGGGTGTGAGATGTCTAAGTTAAGGTAACTATGATCAAAGTTTACGCACCTTACTAAACTTTATGAAGGAATTAATATAGACCAAATTATCTTAAAAGAACTTAGCGATACTTAGCATGAGTGTAATTGATCTGAAGGTTTATCCTATAGCCTCGTAGCCCCGGTCTAGCACCCAACTTGACAGTGAATATACCTACCACCACCTCACTACCACCACCTCACTACCACCACCACACTACCACCACCTCACTACCACCACCTCACTCCCACTACCACCACCTCACTACCACCACCTCACTACCACCACCTCACTACCACCACCACACTACCACCACCTCACTACCACCACCTCACTACCACCACCTCACTACCACCACCACACTACCACCACCTCACCACCACAACACTACCACCACCACACTACCACCACCTCACCACCACAACACTCACCACCACCAAAACTACCACCACCACACCACCACCACCTACCACCACAACACTACCACCACCCACTACCACCACCCACTACCACCACCACACTACCACCACCACACTACCACCACCACACTACCACAACACTACCACCACCACACTACCACCACCTCACTACCACACCCACACTACCACTACTACAACACTACCACCACTACAACACTACCACCACCACACTACCACCACCTCACTAAACCCCCTACTACACACCCCTACCACCACCACACTACCACCACCCACACCACCACCAAAACTACCACCACCACACTACCACCACCTCACCACCACAACCACACCACCACTACTACCCCCAAACCCCACCACCACCACAACACTACCACCACCACACTACAACCAACTCACCACCACTACCACCCCCAAAACTACCACCACCTCACTACCACCACCACACTACCACCACCACACTACCACCACCTCACTACCACCACACTACCACCACCCCACTACCACCCACCACCCACCACACTACCACCACCACACTACCACCACCACACTACCACCACCTCACCACCACAACACTACCACCACCACACTACCACCACCACACTACCACCACCTCACTACCACCAACACTACCACCACCACACTACCACCACCACACTACCACCACCTCACTACCACCACCACACTACCACCACCACACTA
>WNWK01054605.1:0-2500 GCA_009830355.1 Cherax destructor
TCATTATATATAACATTCATCATTGTAACTGTGTTCGAATGTTACAGTCATTATATATAACATTTATCATTGTAACAGGGATCGTATGATAGTCACCATATATAACATTTCATTATTGTAACAGTGCTCGTATGTTAGTCATTATACAAAACATTCATCATTGTTACTGTGCTCGTATGATACAGTCATCACATATAACATTCATCATTGTAACTGCTAGTATGTGCAGTCATCATATATAGTATTCATCATTGTAACAGTGCTCGTATGTTAGTCATCATACAAAACATTCATCATTGTTACTGTGTTCGTATGATAGTCATCATAGTCATCATTGCTGTAACAGTGCTCGTATGGTAGTCATCATATATAACATTCATCATTGTAAGTTTTCGTATTTTACAGTTCTCGTCCATAAGTTTTCATAATATAGTTGTCATATATAATACTTTAACTACGTGAGAGTTCTCGTACTTCATAGTTCTCGTACGTAAACATTCCTGTATATAACAGTTCTCTTAAAATAAGTTATTTCTGGCTGGCAAGTATGGAGCAAACCTGACGCGTGCAGCACAGGTCCAAACACACCCTCAGCGTCCCTCCCGCCGACACCAGTGACGCAGCCGGCCACAGTCTAGTCCTTACCTCAGCACTTACGGGGTGGCTGTGTGTGTGACTGTGTTTTGATTGTTGTCAAGTTGGGTAAGTTACTGTTTAACAGACCTGTGATGAGGTCGGGGCGTGTACTGTAGGAGGAGGTAGTGTAGTGGAACGTATTTCTTATGATAAAACAAATAAGAGATTAATGTTTATTAACGAAAGTTTCTGGTGACTTATCAGCTATATATGAACATCATAGTAAGTTTGTAGTATTGAATACTATAAAATTTAACTTATTCTTCTACGCACACGCATGCACTTGCACATTTGTTTGTACTCGCCTACTTGTAGTTGAAGGGGTCGATTCACAACTGGCCCCGTCCCTTCCATGATTGCTACTAGATCCACTCTCCCTGCGCCAAGGGGTTAATTGTACCTCTTCTTTAATTATTATAATCATAACTAAGCGCTAAACCCATAAGGATCATACAGCACTGACCTTTTCTTAAAGCTATGTATGGATCTTGCCTCCACTACATCACTCTCCAGATTGTTACACTTTCTGACAACTCTGAAGAAGTACTTCCTAACATCCCTGTGACTCCTCTGAGTTTTCAACTTCCGGCTGTGACCCCTTGTTGCTGTGTCCCATCTCTGAAACATTCTCTTCCTATTCACCTTGTCAATTCATCTCAGTATTTTATATGTCGTTATCATGTTCTCTCCCCCCACCTTTTCCTCCTGTCCTCCAGTGTGGCTTCATAGGACATGCCCCTTTGCTCTGTGACTAATCTTGTTGTTAACCTTTCTCTAATTTCTTGACTCGCGTATGTGGTGTGTGTGTGTAAAGATTATACATATATTCATACAAATGCATACATTCACACATACATGCATATACATACAAATACGTATGTACATATGAATGGAGTGTTCGTGTGTTTGTATTGTATATAATTGTATTGCATATATTTTTACAAGTAGCTTTGTGTGTGCATGTTAGTTTCCGATACATGTTTTTGTTGTGTTTGCTTAGTATGGCAAGTGTTGCAAGTATTTGTTTGGTGTATATGTGAATAAGTTTATGTGACATGTGGATGATTGGTGTAAGTATAGTATAACATGTGTGTGTGTGTTGTAAATATGTGTGTGTTGTAAATATGTGTGTGTTGTAAATATGTGTGTGTGTTGTAAATATGTGTGTGTTGTAAATATGTGTGTGTGTTGTTTTCTTATATGTAGTAAGTGTGTATTTCGCTGTCATATATGTGGAGTGCACCTAATGAGATATCTCATTAGCCATGAAAGATTCCACAGGAATGAACACGTTTATCTTTAAAGAATTCTATTAAATATATTTTCAACGACTAGGATTTTTTTTTCTTTTTTAAACCAAAATTAAAAATTTTGTGTTATGTTCATTTGACTTAGGTGCCTAATTCGTTAAGAAAATCCCCAGATCTTATAAACACATTGCTAGAAACATTAGTAACTAAGTTTGTCTTCCTTTAATAGCTAAATGTATAGAAGTTTGATAAGTCTGACCTGATACTTGATACGTCATTTAACGATATATTCCCTTGTTTGATAATACTCAAACAACTTTTATGGGCTGGGTTTTTTCTACTGGTTCTTAAAGTATTTCTTGAACATTTGGCATCTTGCCTCAGGCAGTCAGGCACTTCCTTTGTCCTGCCCTTCAAATATCGTTTTCCATTTCCTTGTGGGACTCACAGATACACTTACTTGGTCCACTCCTAAATCCCTTTGCACTATTGCAAGTTTTTAAAAGGCGCAGAGCTTTCAGTCAACTACCGATATCAGCATCAGCCATAATATACATAATACAAGTGCTTTATTAATAGACAGAATACATTGACAGAAAACACAAACATGAACA
>WNWK01054605.1:7500-11510 GCA_009830355.1 Cherax destructor
GGGTAATCCACTCTTCCTGGGAATGCATTCCCTGGGTAATCCACTCTTCCTGGGAATGCATTATCTGGGTAATCCACTCTTCCTGGGAATGCATTCCCTGGGTAATCCACTCTTCCTGGGAATGCATTCCCTGGGTAATCCACTCTTCCTGGGAATGCATTCCCTGGGTAATCCACTCTTCCTGGGAATGCATTCCCTGGGTAATCCACTCTTCCTGGGAATGCATTCCCTGGGTAATCCACTTCCTGGGAATGCATTCCCTGGGTAATCCACTCTTCCTGGGAATGCATTCCCTGGGAATCTTTCCTGGGACATTCCTGAATCCTTCTGGGATGCATTCCTGGTAATCACTCTTCCTGGGAATGCATTCCCTGGGTAATTCACTCTGCAAAATCAGCTCTCTCTGGTTAATTTACTCCGTTGGAAATTCACATTCGACAGATAATCTTTTCCCAAGGTAATTCATTATCTCTGGGTAATTCACTCATTTTTTAATCTAATTTCACCTTGAAAATCCACATTCCGCCAATTTAGTATCCCAATGAAAGTCACTCTCCCATATAAATCCACTTGTAAGAGGTAATTCCCTCTCCCTGGGTAATCCAGTCATCTTGGGTAATCCACTCTCCATGGTAATCCACTTATTCTGTAATCCATCTTCGCTGGATAACCAACTCTCCCTGAAAATTTTCTCATTCTGGTACTCCACTCATTAAGGGAAATCCATTCTGACTGGGTAATCCACATTTGTGTAATTCACTCCTCTTTGGTAATCCACTCTTACTGGGTAATCCATTCTCCCCTGGTAGCCCCCCTCACCGGAGTTAATTAAATAAACCTGGGTAATCCACTCTGGGTAATTTAATCTCTCTGCGTTCTTCACTCTTCCTTTGCAGTCCACTGTCCTTTATAATCATCTCTCCCTGGGTAATTTATTCTTCCTGGGTAATCCACTCTCTCTCTCTCTCTCTCTCTCTCTTGGTAGCCCAATCTTCCTGGATAATCCACTCTCCGTGGATGATCCACTCTGACTGAATAAGCAACTCTCCTTGGATAATGCACTATCCCTGAGTAATCCACTCTCTCTAGGTAATCTATTATCTTCGGGTAATCCACTCTCCTTGGATTACATTGAACAATAAAGGCTTCAGCCACGTCTAAGAGCTCATGTTTCTAACTTTGGGACGATAAACTCAAATCCGAACTTAGTTTAGCTCCAACGTGTCCAGTTTTTTTTTTTTTTTTGTGAAATAGAACTGGATGGAGGACAATTTCACCAAGTTATGAACACCATAGAGAAGATTTATCAGGGAAACCTGACGATCAGTTTGATGGTCGACTACTGCTGGACACTGGTGCAGGAGTGCCATAAAAAAACTGAAAACTGTGATGTAAATATGTCTGTACGACTGTATGGAATTTTTTATTATTTTTGTTTATAAGTAATGGTTTTAGGTTAAGAAAGATTAGTGTTTGTCACTGCACGCGCCACACTTTATATCTATGCATAATATAATACCTATGATTGTTAGACAACAATCATAGGTATTGTAATCTACACTCTCCTACGTAATTCACTCTCCCTGAGTATTCCAGTGTCCCCTTCGTAGTTTACTGTCGCTGGGTATTCCAATTTCTTCCTGGGTAATCCACACTCTCCCTGGGTAATCCACTCTCTTTGGGTAATCTACACACTCCCTGAGTTATCCACTCTCTGTATAATCCACTATCTCCCTGAGTAATCCATTGTCTCCCTGGGTAGTCCAGTGTCTTCCTGGGTAATCCATTGTCTTCCTGGGTAATCCATTGTCTTCCTGGGTAATCCATTGTCTTCCTGGGTAATCCACTGTCTCCCTATGTAATCCATTGTCTCCCTGGATAATCCATTGTCTCCCTGGGTAATCCATTGTCTCCCTGGGTAATCCATTGTCTCCCTGGGTAATCCATTGTCTCCCTGGGTAATCCATTGTCTCCCTGGGTAATCCATTGTCTCCCTGGGTAATCCATTGTCTCCCTGGGTAATCCATTGTCTCCTGGGTAATCCATTGTCTCCTGGGTAATCCATTGTCTCCTGGGTAATCCATTGTCTCCTGGGTAATCCATTGTCTCCTGGGTAATCCATTCCTCCCTGGGTAATCCATTGTCTCCTGGGTAATCCATTGTCTCCTGGTAATCCATTGTCTCCTGGGTAATCCATTAGTCTCCTGGGTAATCCATTGTCTTCCTGGGTAATCCATGTCTCCATGTAATCCATTGTCTCCTGGTAATCCATTGTCTCCCTGGGTAATCCATTGTCTCCCTGGGATATCCATTGTCTCAATGGGTAATCCATTGGCTCCCTAGGTAATCCATTGTCTCATGGGTAATCCATTGTCTTCCTAGGTAATCCATTGTCTCCCTGGGTAATCCACTGTCTCCCTATGTAATCCATTGTCTTCCTGGGTAATCCATTGTCTCCCTGGGTAATCCATTGTCTCCCTGGGTATTCCAGTGTCCCCTTCATAGTTTACTGTCCTGGGTATTCCAATTTCTTCCTGGGTAATCCACACTCTCCCTGGGTAATCCACTTTTCTTTGGGTAATCTCCCTCTCCTGGGTTATCCACTCTCTGTATAATCCATATCTCCCTGAGTAATCCATTGTCTCCCTGGGTAGTCCAGTGTCTTCCTGGGTAATCCATTGTCTTCCTGGGTAATCCATTGTCTTCCTGGGTAATCCATGTCTCCCTGGTAATCATTGTCTCCTAGTAATCCATTGTCTTCCTGGGTAATCCATTGTCTCCCTGGGTAATCCATTGTCTCCCTTGGTAATCCATTGTCTCCCTGTGTAATCCATTATCTCCCTGGGTAATTCATTGTCTTCCTGGGTAATCCACTGTCTCCCTATGTAATCCATTGTCTCCCTGGGTAATCCATTGTCTCCCTGGGTAATCCATTGTCTCCCTGGGTAATCCATTGTCTCCCTGGGTAATCCATTGTCTCCCTGGGTAATCCATTGTCTCCCTGGGTAATCCATTGTCTCCCTGGGTAATCCATTGTCTCCCTGGGTAATCCATTGTCTCCCTGGGTAATCCATTGTCTCCCTGGGTAATCCATTGTCTCCTGGGTAATCCATTGTCTCCCTGGGTAATCCATTATCTCCCTGGGTAATTCATTGTCTTCCTGGGTAATCCACTGTCTCCTAGTAATCCATTGTCTCCCTGGGTAATCCATTGTCTCCCTTGGTAATCCATTGTCTCCCTGGGTAATCCATTGTCTCCCTGGGTAATCCATTGTCTCCCTTGGTAATCCATTGTCTCCCTGGGTAATCCATTGTCTCCCTGGGTAATCCATTGTCTCTGGGTAATCCATTGTCTCCCTGGGTAATCCATTATCTCCCTGGGTAATTCATTGTCTTCCTGGGTAATCCACTGTCTCCCTATGTAATCCATTGTCTCCCTGGGTAATCCATTGTCTCCCTGGGTAATCCATTGTCTCCCTGGGTAATCCATTGTCTCTCTGGGTTATCCATTGTCTCCCTAGGTAATCCATTGTCTCAATGGGTAATCCATTGTCTTCCTAGGTAATCCATTGTCTCCCTGGGTAATCCACTGTCTCCCTATGTAATCCATTGTCTTCCTGGGTAATCCATTGTTTCCTGGGTAATCCATTGTCTCCCTGGGTAATCCATTGTCTTCCTGGGTAATCCATTGTCTCCCTGGGTAATCCATTGTCTCCCTGGGTAATCCATTGTCTCCCTGGGTATTCCAGTGTCCCCTTCGTAGTTTACTGTCGCTGGGTATTCCAATTTCTTCCTGGGTAATCCACACTCTCCCTGGGTAATCTCACTCCCTGGTTATCCACTCTGTAATCCACTATCTCCTGAGTAATCCATTGTCTCCCCGGTATCCAGTGTCTTCCTGGGTAATCCATTGTCTTCCTGGGTAATCCATTATCTTCCTGGGTAATCCATTGTCTCCCTGGGTAATCCATTGTCTCCTTGAATAATCTCCTGGGTTTATTGTCTCCTGGG
>WNWK01054606.1:0-11509 GCA_009830355.1 Cherax destructor
TAATAATAGTAACAGAATTTGTGTAAAACAAAAGCTGAATATGAAAAGGTTCACAAAAGATACATCTCAATGTATTTTACACTAACTGTCAAGCGCCAGAAATAAAATTAACGAATTACGTTTGGTAGCATGTGCTGGGAACTTTGATGTCATTGCAATAACTGAAACATGGTATAAAATAAAGAGTCGGGATATGATTGCTGAGTGTCATATTCAGAGGTTTAAGTTGTTCCATGTAGATAGATATAATGGGAAAGGGGGTGGAGTTGCATTATATGTACGAGAGAATATAAATTGTTGCATAAAAGCAGGCATAAAAATAGATGGATCATTAACAGAATCTGTTTGGGTAGAGTTTCTAGAAGGTCAAGAAAAACTGATTGTAGGTGTAATATACCGACCTCCAGGCTTGGATCACGATAGAGGTAGACTTCTTTGGGACGAAATTGTTAGGGCTTCTAGACACAATAACGTAGTGATAGTATAGGATTTTAACTTTAGTCAAATTGACTGGACTTCTTTGACTGGTAATCTGGAGTCCAGTGACTTTATGGAAGTAGTTCAGGACTGTTTTTTGAAGCAGTGTGTGACGGAGCCTACCAGAGGTAATAATTTGCTCGACCTAGTCTTGTCAAATAAAGAAACCCTTGTAAATAATCTGGAGATCACTGAAGAGCTTGGCGCAAGTGATAACAAATCCATTACGTTTAATATTACCTGGGAGTACGAGAATAGGGATAATACGGTAAAAGTTCCTGATTTTCGTTCTGCCGACTATATTGGACTTAAGAGAACACCTGTCTAATCTCGACTGGGGTAATCTAGCTAACGATTACGATGGGATCTGCGTTTATGATTTTTTTCTTAATAATGTACAACGTGAACAGATGTACATGAATGGTTCAGAGAACCGACAAGTTGTTAAATTAGACACATATGCAACACTCGGGTATCTTTATTGAGGAAACGTTTCACCACACAGTGGCTTCATCAGTCCAATACAAAGAAGAAAGTAGTAATAAAAGGAGGAGTTTGAGGTAATCAGTCCCTCGGCCTGGAGTCGATGTGTTCAGTCCATCAATCTTGAAGTAAATACAACATAAGGCAAATAGAAGTTGCTTATATACTGTAGACAGGTGAGATGAAGCAGGAGGAGGCGGGGTCATAGTGGTATCATCCACTAGTCGAAGTAAGTCCTTGTCCAAAGGTTTGGACAAATGTTGAAGAATCCCTTTGTATCAAGATCCCAAGAAGTTGCTGTGTCAGACAGGATGTAGATGAATGGTTCAGAGAACCGACAAGTTGTTAAATTAGACACATATGCAACACTTGGGTATCTTTATTGAGAAACGTTTCGCCACACAGTGGCTTCATCAGTCAATACAAAGAAGAAAGTAGTAATAAAAGGAGGAGTTTGAGGTAATCAGTCCCTCGGCCTGGAGTCGATGTGTTCAGTCCATCAATCTTGAAGTAAATACAACATAAGGCAAATAGAAGTTGCTTATATACTGTAGACAGGTGAGATGAAGCAGGAGGAGGCGGGGTCATAGTGGTATCATCCACTAGTCGAAGTAAGTCCTTGTCCAAGGACTTCTTTGTATTGGACTGATGAAGCCACTGTGTGGCGAAACGTTTCCTCAATAAAGATACCCAAGTGTTGCATATGTGTCTAATTTAACAACTTGTCGGTTCTCTGAACCATTCATCTACATCCTGTCTGACACAGCAACTTCTTGGGATCTTGATACAAAGGGATTCTTCAACATTTGTCCAAACCTTTGGAAAAGGACTTACTTCGACTAGTGGATGATACCACTATGACCCCGCCTCCTCCTGCTTCATCTCACCTGTCTACAGTATATAAGCAACTTCTATTTGCCTTATGTTGTATTTACTTCAAGATTGATGGACTGAACACATCGACTCCAGGCCGAGGACTGATTACCTCAAACTCCTCCTTTTATTACTACTTTCTTCTTTGTATTGGACTGATGAAGCCACTGTGTGGCGAAACGTTTCCTCAATAAAGGTACCCAAGTGTTGCATATGTGTCTAATTTAACAACTTGTCGGTTCTCTGAACCATTCATCTACATCCTGTCTGACACAGCAACTTCTTGGGATCTTGATACAAAGGGATTCTTCAACATTTGTCCAAACCTTTGGACAAGGACTTACTTCGACTAGTGGATGATACCACTATGACCCCGCCTCCTCCTGCTTCATCTCACCTGTCTACAGTATATAAGCAACTTCTATTTGCCTTATGTTGTATTTACTTCAAGATTGATGGACTGAACACATCGACTCCAGGCCGTGGGACTGATTACCTCAAACTCCTCCTTTTATTACTACTTTCTTCTTTGTATTGGACTGATGAAGCCACTGTGTGGCGAAACGTTTCCTCAATAAAGATACCCAAGTGTTGCATATGTGTCTAATTTAACAACTTGTCGGTTCTCTGAACCATTCATCTACATCCTGTCTGACACAGCAACTTCTTGGGATCTTGATACAAAGGGATTCTTCAACATTTGTCCAAACCTTTGGACAAGGACTTACTTCGACTAGTGGATGATACCACTATGACCCCGCCTCCTCCTGCTTCATCTCACCTGTCTACAGTATATAAGCAACTTCTATTTGCCTTATGTTGTATTTACTTCAAGATTGATGGACTGAACACATCGACTCCAGGCCGAGGGATTGATTACCTCAAACTCCTCCTTTTATTACTACTTTCTTCTTTGTATTGGACTGATGAAGCCACTGTGTGGCGAAACGTTTCCTCGATAAAGATACCCAAGTGTTGCATATGTGTCTAATTTAACAACGTGAACAGAGTATATTTATTCCCCAGAGAGAATTTAGGTCAAATAATAACGATCCCAAATGGTTTAACAGGAGGCTAAAACATCTATTAGGGAAGAAAAGAGGAATTTATAGGCGCATCAAAAGAGGAGATGTTAAGAGAAGTAAAAAAGGGGATTAGGAAAGCTAAACGTGACTATAAGATTAAGGTTGCTAATGAATCAAAGACGAATCCAAAAGGGTTCTTTCAAGTGTATAGGACGAAGGTGAGGAAAAAGGTAGGACCTCTGAAAATTGGGAATAGACAGCTGACGGATAACGAACTGGAAATGTGTTCTCTATTTAATGACTATTTTTTGTCAGTCTTTACACAAGAAGACGTAAATGAGATTCCAGAAATTAACAATTATTCAGTTCCTGAAGAATTCAAGTTAACTAATATTACTGTCACGAGGGACATGGTTATCAAACAGATAGATAAACTGAAGCAAAATAAGTCCCCTGGACCCGACGAGTTGTTTTCCAGGGTACTTTAAGAATGCAAGATGGAACTTAGTCAGCCATTAACGAATGTGTTTAATACGTCCATCCTAACTGGTGTTGTGCCAGAGATGTGGAAGATAGCTAATGTAGTTCCTATATTCAAATCAGGGGATAAGTCAATTCCATCAAATTACCGTCCAATAAGCCTCACATCTATAGTAGGCAAATTATTAGAATCAATTATAGCTGATATTATTAGAAGTCACCTTGAAGAACATAATTTGATTAATGAATCTCAGCATGGGTTCACGAGAGGTCGTTCCTGCCTGACAAATTTACTGACGTTTTTCAATAAAACATTTGAGGCACTAGACAGTGATAAAGAATATGATATAGTTTACTTGGTTTTCAGTAAGGCCTTCGATAGAGTACCTCACAAGAGACTCTTAAGAAAGGTGGCAGCTCATGGTATAGGAGGTAAAGTTCTAGCATGGATAGAGGCATGGCTTACCAATAGAAGGCAGAGAGTTTCCATTAATGGGGTCAAATCTGAATGGGGATTAGTCACTAGTGGCGTTCCACAAGGATCAGTTTTAGGCCCATTGTTGTTCATAATTTACATAAATGACCTTGATGAAGGAATTGCAAGTGACATGAGTAAATTTGCTGATGATACAAAAATAGGCTGTATGATTCATTCTGAGGAGGATACCAGTGAACTCCAGGAGGATTTGGACAAATTAATGTCTTGGTCTGAAAAGTGGCAGATGAAGTTTAATGTGGACAAGTGTGGTACAAATGTGTGGACAAATGTGGCAAGATGGAACTTAGTCAGCCATTAACGAATGTGTTTAATACGTCCATCCTAACTGGTATTGTGCCAGAGATGTGGAAGATAGCTAATGTAGTTCCTATATTCAAATCAGGGGATAAGTCAATGTGGACAAGTGGTAATGAAAATATCCCTCGAATTTATAAACTAGGTGAAGTAGAGCTTGATCATACAGAATGTGAAAAAGACTTGGGAGTCATGGTAAGCAGGAATCTAAAGCCAAGACAACAGTGCCTAAGTGTGCGCAATAAGGCTAACAAATTACTAGGAATTTACTGACGTTTTTCAATAAAACATTTGAGGCACTAGACAGTGATAAAGAATATGATATAGTTTACTTGGTTTTCAGTAAGGCCTTCGATAGAGTACCTCACAAGAGACTCTTAAGAAAGGTGGCAGCTCATGGTATAGGAGGTAAAGTTCTAGCATGGATAGAGGCATGGCTTACCAATAGAAGGCAGAGAGTTTCCATTAATGGGGTCAAATCTGAATGGGGATTAGTCACTAGTGGCGTTCCACAAGGATCAGTTTTAGGCCCATTGTTGTTCATAATTTACATAAATGACCTTGATGAAGGAATTGCAAGTGACATGAGTAAATTTGCTGATGATACAAAAATAGGCCGTATGATTCATTCTGAGGAGGATACCAGTGAACTCCAGGAGGATTTGGACAAATTAATGTCTTGGTCTGAAAAGTGGCAGATGAAGTTTAATGTGGACAAGTGTGGTACAAATGTGTGGACAAATGTGGCAAGATGGAACTTAGTCAGCCATTAACGAATGTGTTTAATACGTCCATCCTAACTGGTATTGTGCCAGAGATGTGGTAGATAGCTAATGTAGTTCCTATATTCAAATCAGGGGATAAGTCAATGTGGACAAGTGGTAATGAAAATATCCCTCGAATTTATAAACTAGGTGAAGTAGAGCTTGATCATACAGAATGTGAAAAAGACTTGGGAGTCATGGTAAGCAGGAATCTAAAGCCAAGACAACAGTGCCTAAGTGTGCGCAATAAGGCTAACAAATTACTAGGATTTATTTATTTATGCCAGGGATGGGGTTCACTTATCCAGGGCAGGTGTAGAATTTCTCTCTTGCTCAGTTGAGGATGTTGTTAGGGCTTTAAACTAGGATTAGTTAGAGGTATGGGTTTAGGAATGGTGAATAATGAGGGTCAAAATACTGATTCAGGCTTTGACATCATAACTCTTAACAATAACAGTAATCGAGTAACACAGGGTAATAATAGTAACAGAAATTGTGTAAAACAAATGCTGAATATGAAAAAGGTTCACAAGAAGATACATCTCAATGTATTTTACACTAACTGTCGAAGCGCCAGAAATAAAATTAACGAATTACGTTTGGTAGCATGTGCTGGGAACTTTGATGTCATTGCAATAACTGAAACATGGTATAATATAAAGAGTCGGGATATGATTGCTGAGTGTCATATTCAGGGGTTTAAGTGGTTCCGTGTAGATAGATATAATGGGAAAGGGGGTGGAGTTGCATTATATGTACGAGAAAATATAAATTGCTGCATAAAAGCAGGCATAAAAATAGATGGATCATTAACATAATCTGTTTGGGTAGAGTTTCTAGAAGGTCAAGAAAAACTGATTGTAGGTGTAATATACCGACCTCCAGGCTTGGATCACGATAGAGCTAATTGATAGAGCTAATGAATCAAAGACTAATCCAAAATGGTTCTTTCAAGTGTATAGGACGAAGGTGAGGGAAAAGGTAGGACCTCTGAAAATTGGGAATGGACAGCTGACGGATAACGAACTGGAAATGTGTTCTCTATTTAATGACTGTTTTTTGTCAGTCTTTACACAAGAAGACGTAAATGAGATTCCAGAAATTAACAATTATTCAGTTCCTGAAGAATTCAAGTTAACTAATATTACTGTCACGAGGGACATGGTTATCAAACAGATAGATAAACTGAAGCAAAATAAGTTCCCGGGACCCGACGAGTTGTTTTCCAGGGTACTTAAAGAATGCAAGATGGAACTTAGTCAGCCATTAACGAATGTGTTTAATACGTCCATCCTAACTGGTATTGTGCCAGAGATGTGGAAGATAGCTAATGTAGTTCCTATATTCAAATCAGGGGATAAGTCAATTCCATCAAATTACCGTCCAATAAGCCTCACATCTATAGTAGGCAAGGCAGGGTTGCCCGAAAAAGAAAAACTTTCATCATCATTCACTCCATCACTGTCGCGTGGGTCTTGAGAGAGATATATAGGAGGTCAAAGATACTCCTTGTTGGATGGTTACGGTATATTTACAGTAAGTGAAGGAGAGTCCAGCCACACCGTCTGTCTCGCTTGTAGGTCTAACGCTAGTGAGGCAGTCCGCCTATCTGAGGCTGTGCACATGCGCTGAGCCTCTGACGTCAGCGGGTACCGTGACGTCACACGCAAAGGGACCAGCTGTATAAGTGGGAACAGTGTACATATGATACTGATACGACAGCTCGGCCATGTTATCGTATGACGTCTCGGCATACTATACAACTCTATAGACTGAACAGACAGGTGGTACTGGATGAATCTATACAATAGCAAACACATTATAACTTTGAACTGATCAAGATTAATCTTACTCTCGCACTTCTTAAGTTAATGGTACATAAGAGAATTTTAATAAATCTAGATATAACGGATTACATAAATTACAATTTGCAAATTTGATCGATCAATCCGTATTCATGCACTCAGCGAGCTCTGAGGAAGAATAAATATATTTACAAGGAAGAAGTTTTAACAGGAAAGATAAACTCAGCTAACACGGGTTATACTGTTAAAACTCAGAACTCAGAGAGAACTTGAACACACAAACATCTTGCTAGATACTGGAAATCTGATAACAAAACACACAGTCAATAATTCGGTTCTAAACTGGATTTTCTGATTTTCTATCTTTAGCTCACAACTTATGATCACTTTCCTACTGAAGGAATGAACAACTCGGTATTGATCAACTTATAATCACTTTCCTACTGGAGGAATGAACAGACTCGGTGGAGTGGATGGATCTCTCCCCGGTTGAAATAGTTAGCTCAAAGACACAAAGAATGAGCAAAGGAGAACGGCTCTCACTATCTCTTACTGCAGGTAAGAATTACTCGACACACGACACTTTACTCTGCAAAGGCTTACTGTCAACTGGAAGGAACACTATCTGGAACACGAGGGACAACAACTGGCACTCTAGTGAATACACTAGCAACAGAAACGGCTTTCTGCAATTGCTTTTGCATCAGCGAGAGATGCTATAACTCATTCAAATAGTCTTTCTTCAACAAAGCGTCCCCTGGAGAGGAACTACTACTTGAACTAGCAACATTGCAAGGATAGACTCAGTACTCAAGGCGGTCCGGGATACCTCCGGCACCCTAGGCATCTGAACGCTATCTTGCATGCAAGATATTGTAGGGCTGAATTCCAGACAGGAGTGACAGTAATACTAGTGCCTTGACCGCTCGGCTACGTTAACAAGTAAAACACATACTTTCTACAAGAACTAATCTGAACTTCACATTCCGCATCACTCTGGCAATTCTCTGATACAAGCTGGAAGAACAAACACATTGTTCAAAGGCTAGAGACTGTCTTTCAGTCATTACGGGACTATGAGGGCTGTTTACTGACTCATTATCATTATGGCGCTGAATGGCAATACACACAGTATTATCGCACATGGTTACTAGAACTTCAATGCCTTGACTGGCAGAAAACACACAGTTATCACTTGAATTTACTTGAGACATGACTGAGCAAATAAACGAGAATCGAATTGAAAGCAAAATTTACACAAGTATATGGCACAATATAGCTTAACTGATAGTAATTATTAACTATTCTGCATGAGTAACACGGATAATAGCACAATAACACTAAAGAAAAGGTAACTCACTGGAAATTGACTTGGCAAGAAAATTCAACACACTAAGATAAAACAATCTAGCTTTAACTTGAACAGCAAAATGAGTTTTCTTTTCTTTAAATATCAACAAAATTGCAACACAATAAAAGAATTAAATGCACAACTAATTAAAAGAATTCAATAATGGTTATGGCACTAGCAACAATCTGATAAAACAATTTGATAGAATATTCACTGGCAAAAATTAAAGTAACTTTACTGCTTGAATCTCTAGAAGTTCACTAGAATATTACTTATTACTCTTAGGAAATGACAAGTTACTAGAGCAATTAAACACAACAAAATTGATAAAACAAGGTGAATACTGGCGAATTTAATTTACACAAAATCAAATTCAGGAATGACTGATTGAAAAAATTCACACTGGGGTAAATTATTTTCACACAACACAAAGATATTAGAAATAAAATAGTTTGAACACTCTTACTCTTAATTGCAAGCAAAGCAAGGTAACTCAATGCAACTGTTACTGAACAATTTACTAAAAACACTGACTTTAGACAAACTAAGAGTGAATTTGTTCAACAACACATGAAAACAAATGAAAAATTAATGACAATAAAATGGTATTAACACTTACATTAGCTGAAGATACTCATCAAAGGCACAGAACAGTTAACTTACTGCATATATAAATTCATGCTCTTGTTGACTATATACAAGTAATTATTGTAGCAAAATAATATCTTCAGTAAGTTATTTGTCTAATCTGCAAAAGGAAGGCACATTAGCACTATACAAAAAGAACAAGTACACAAAACAATATTGGGTGCAATGGGAATAAGTAACACTGACTGCAACACATAAGAATTAGCAGGGAATACTACTGGTAAAATGTTAAAAATTGCTTGGAGGAGAAAACAATATGTAGTTACTGGGGCAAGCAAAATTAATTAATTACACAATTAAAACATGAACAAACAAGGGTAAGATAATAAAAAAAATAACTCTGGGATAGTACACTTGGTGGAACACAATAATTAACAAGACAGAAAATTCAACAACACATGGACAATGCTGGGGAAAAATTTAAAATCTTTAAAAAATTACTACTTGGTGGAATATTGGAACACAAGATAACTTTAACAAAACTGTACTTACTGCATACTTAGTAACACAACGAAATTCACAGAAATTATAACGCAATAATTAACAAGAGACAATACTAGTGAAATCAAAAATTAATGCAAATAATTAATTTAACACAGAACACTTCCTAGGATAACTCAAAATTTATGTAACTCGCAGAAATTGTCTCAACACACGAAATTGTCTATAGATTATCTGAAAAATAAAACAAAAACACAATAAATGTCTCTAGGGTGGAGATCGGTGACTGAAGCGTGGTGGTGGAGGTTGGTGGTGGAGGCTGGTGGTCTGGACCACTCGTTGATAACGTGAAGTAATGTGCATAAACCGGTGGACTACGAACCGAGGCTTTTTACAGTTGGCACAACAGTTCAGAAGAAACACACTCAGGACGCTCGACCTGGTTCGTAGCCAATAACTGCTTGCAGGACCCAGTTAAGGGTGAAATAATCCACACTTAATGCTTTGTGTGGGTGGAGTGCACGTGGTCAAGGCGTCTGCTTAGCGTGGGTGGTGGGGGTGGCGGGTGGTGTTGTAGCTAGGCTTACACCCGCTTCCCGCGTGCGCCTGTGGCTTACGCCGTGTACATGAACTTAACCCAGGATGGCTTGAATAACCCAGGATACCACGGGGATGGTATTGTACACAGAACAGCAATACACTGGAGTACAAAGGTGGTATAAATGCGTGAACTCACGTGGCTTACTTCTCAGACAGCAGAGTGGCTTGCTGGCTTAGTAGAATATTTTCACACAGATTGACTGGCTTGGAATCTTGTGACAAATTAGCACAGCAAGGTAGAAGCTGGCTTAAGCCTAGGTTGACGTAACTGGTGGTGGCTTTACTGGCTTGAATGGGACTCTCCCCTCACTGGCTTACTCGTACAGAATTTGCAAAACCCGGGTCAACCCCTCGTAGGTTTTAGCAAAATTAACGAATAAGGCACTTAGCTGACCAGGAGATACTGTAGATAAGTAGACTTCTTGGATGTAGTAGCTGGTAACGTGGTCGGTCTGGAGGCTGTTTGCTTGCTTGTCTAGTCTATCTCTCTATAACATCGTAATCGATAAAAATTACGGCACACCGCTGCACACCACTTGTCGCGTGGGTCTTGAGAGAGATATATAGGAGGTCAAAGATACTCCTTGTTGGATGGTTATGGTATATTTACAGTAAGTGAAGGAGAGTCCAGCCACACCGTCTGTCTCGCTTGTAGGTCTAACGCTAGTGAGGCAGTCCGCCTATCTGAGGCTGTGCACATGCGCTGAGCCTCTGACGTCAGCGGGTACCGTGACGTCACACGCAAAGGGACCAGCTGTATAAGTGGGAACAGTGTACATATGATACTGATACGACATCACTGTCTTGCCAGAAGGGTGCTTTACACTACAGTTATAAAACTGCAACATTAACACCCCTCCTTCAGAGTGCCGGCACTGTACTTCCCATCTCCAGAACTCAAGTCCGGCCTGCCGGTTTCCCTGAATCCCTTCATAAATGTTACTTTGCTCACACTCCAACAGCACATCAAGTATTAAAAACCATATGCCTCCATTCACTCCTATCAAATACGCTCACACATGCTTGCTGGAAGTCCAAGCCCCTCGCACACAAAACTTCCTTTACCCCCTCCCTCCAACCTTTCCTAGGCCGACCCCTACCCCGCCTTCCCTCCACTACAGATTTATACACTCTCGAAGTCACTCTGTCTCGTTCCATTCTCTCTACATGTCCAAACCACCTCAACAACCCTCCTCAGCTCTCTGGACAATCGTTTTGGTCATCCCGCACCTCCTCCTAATTTCCAAACTCCGAATTCTCTGCATTATATTCACACCACACATTGACCTCAGACATGACATCTCCACTGCCTCCAGCCTTCTCCTCGTTGCAACATTCATCACCCATGCTTCACACCCATATAAGAGCGTTGGTATAACTATACTCTCATACATTCCCCTCTTTACTTCCATGGACAAAGTTCTTTGTCTCCACAGACTCGGAAGTGCTCCACTCACCCTTTTCCCCTCATCAATTCTATGATTCACCTCATCCTTCATAGACCCATCCGCCGACATGTCCACTCCCAAATATCTGAATACATTCACCTCCTCCATACTCTCTCCCTCCAATCTGATATCCAATCTTTCGTCACCTATTCTTTTTGTTATCCTCATCACCTTACTCTTTCCTATATTCACTTTAAATTTTCTTCTTTTACACACCCTACCAAATTCATCCACCAACCTCTGCAATTTCTCTTCAGAATCTCCCAAAAGCACAGTGTCATCAGCAAAAAGCAACTGTGACAACTCCCACTTTGTATTTGC
>WNWK01054607.1:0-11509 GCA_009830355.1 Cherax destructor
CCCCTAACTCCAAAAAGTCTTTTATCTCCCAAATACATAGTCCAACAAACTACTGTCATTCGCCCTACATCATATCTTGTATACTTATTTATCCTCTTTTTCTTAAAATATGTTTTACCTATAACAAAACCCCCTTTCTATAAAAAATTAATCAAGGGCCCCCATTATCATTTACCCTGGCACCCCAAACTTACCTACCACCCCTTTTACATGTTTCTCCTACTTTAGCATTTATCCCCTACCCAATTACTCTCACTTGGTTCAAAAGTTCCTATACATTGCAACATCCCCAAAATCTCTCTCTCTCCTCTACCCCCTCTTTCTCCAGGTGCATACACGCTTATTATGACCCACTTTCGCATCCGACCCTTATTTTAATCCACATAACCCTTGAATTTACACATTTTTTTCCCCTCTTCCCCTTTCCCTTGATCCTTCAACATTATTGCTACCCCTTCTTTAGCTCTAACTCCCCAGATACCCTGACTTAACCCCATTTATTTCTCCCCACCCCTACCCCCTTCAGCTTTGTTTCGCTTAGGGCCAGGACACCCAACTTCTTTTCATTCATAACATCAGCAATCATCTCTTTCTTATCATCCGCACTACACCCCTCACATTCAAACATCCCATTTTTATAAAGCTTTTTTATTCTTTTTTTAAAAATGTGTACGGGAGAAGGGTTACTACCCCATTGCCCCCGGCATTTTATGCCTCATACGACACGCATCCTACATACAAAAAAACATATATATATATAAAAATTTATAAAATATATATATATATATATATATATATATATATATATATATATATATATATATATATATATATATATATATATATATATATTTTAAAAAAACGTAAAAATTTTTAAACATAATATGGTACAAAGATTTAAGAGATACATTGTTGATAAAGATGGCATATACAGTACGGTGTGAAATCATGTCTAGTACATATTGTTACAGTTTGTCACTGATTATAATGCAAAAAACTCTAGCTCTTCCGAGCTGGGACGCGTCCCAGAATACAGCATGCATTCCCCTCTGAAAGCAGTGCTGAGTCGCTGGAACAGAAAACTAGCTGCCCTGGGATCCCCAGTTACCCTGTTGAGTCTTTTCCCCGCTCCTTGAGGAACTTTGATGCACTCTTTTTCCCCTGAGCCAAGGGGCTCTGAGCCTATGGGGAAAAAACATACTATAATGATGGGCAAGTTCTCCCTATTTTCTCGACTTCGGGACTCCCTAAAGGGGGCGCTGCCCTCCTTCCTCCCCGGTGTTTGGAGATGGTATCAGCCAAGGTAGGACATGTGAGTCCCCCCCCAACTGCTTGCCTCTGTCCAGGCTTGAAGGGTGATACCATCTGGACGCTTTTTGGGTGCCATCAGATCTGCATAGTTGGGGTGGCTCCCTTTTGCTGGGCATCCGGCTTTGTGAGCTCCTCTTGATAATGTTATTAACCTCTTAATGTCTTGCAATCTTTCCCTCGGTTCGACACACAAGACCATGGTACCCCAATCGGACTGCCTTCTGCCACAAAATACACCTGTGTTCGGCGGGAAAAGGGGGGGAAATCGAAGGGCAACACCAATGCGGATGGTCTGTGGGTCGGCGTGTGCCACAGGCAGGGTTGGAAAATTATATAATATATATATACAAAATATATATATATATACATATATATATATATATATATATATATATATATATATATATATATATATATATATATATATATATATATATATATATATATATATACATATATATACGTACAGTGGACCCTGGTTTAAACGAAGGTCCCGTTAACCCGGAAACCCCAAAGTTTTTTTAAATTCCCGGTTATCGAAAAATTCCTGGGTTTCCGAAAGGTATTAAAACGTGTCCGCCTGCTCCGCGCAAGCGCAGGACGCCAGTAAAGCGTTGTTTACCATTAAAAGAGAACATTACCTAGCGCGCTTTTTTGAAAGATTCACAATATATTTGGTGTTTTTTTTGGGGGTTTTTAGTTATTGCCACTGTGAAATAAGTCACCATGGGCCCAAAAGCTTCTAGTGGCCCCCCTGTGGAAAAGGGGTGAGGAACACCATCAACTGAAGAAAAATCATAGAAAAAATATGAGAGTGGTGTCGTCTGAGTGATCTTGCCAGGATGTACAGAAAAATCCATCACTATCGGCACTATCCTGGCACGGGAAAAAAATCAAGGAAGCTAATGTTGAAAAGGGGGTTAATTTGTTCCGAAAAAAAGATAAAAACAGTGGATGAGGTTGAGAAGTTGTTGTTGGTGGGATCCATGAAAAACAGAGAGCGGGTGATAGTATTTCTATGGCGATAATTTGTGAAAAGGCAAGGAAGTTGCCCCAGATCTTGTGAAGACAATGCCTGGAACCAGTGGTGAGGAGAGTGTTTTTAAAGCCCAGCAAAGGCGGGTTTGAGAAGTTTAAGAAACGTAGTGGCATACACAATGTTGGAGGCATGGTGAGGCAGCCAGCTCAGACAAACGTGCAGCTAAAAAATTTGTCCCACGAATTAAAAGGGGTTCGTAGAGGCGAACAATTCCTCCCCCAGCAAGTGTTTAATTGTGATGAAACATGCCTTTTTTGGGAAAGAAAATGCCCAACAGGACCTACATTACTCAGGAGGAAAAGGCACAGCCAGGACACAACCCTTTAAAAAGACAGGCTAACTCTTATGATGTTCCAATGCCAGTGGTGTTTTTTAAAGTGAACCCCCTTTACTGGTGCATCACGCAGAAAACCCCCCTTCGGGAAAAAAAACAGTGTTGACAAAATAAATTGTGTGGGGCTTTGGGAAAAGCTAACCCCAAAGGCCCGGGTTTTCGGAGATTTTCAAGGAATGGATGACTGGAGTGTTTGGCCCTAGTGTGAAGAAATACCTCCGGGAAAAAAATTGCCACTCAAGTGCCTCCTGCTACTGGACAATGTTTGCTCATCCTCACAACTTGCAAGGTTGTTGCCTGAAACATAAATTTCATCAGAGTGAAGTTCTTGCCCCCTAACACCACTCCTCTCCTCCAGCCCATGGACCAGCAGGTCATTTCCAACTTCAAGAAACTGTACACCAAAGCACTGTTTCAGAGGTGCTTTAATATGACCAAGGGCTCTGAATTGACCCAAAAGAGTTCTGGAAAGAACACCTCAATATCGTGTTGCATAGGCCTTATAGGTAAGGCTTGGGAGGAAGTGACTTCAGGACTCTGAACTCTGCTTGGAACCACTGTGGCCGGATTGTGCCCAAAGAGGGAATTTTGAAGGATTTGAGGCTGACCCTGACCCTGACGACCCTGTCCCTGTTGTGGAACATGTTGTGGAAGATATTGGGGAAATTTGGGGAAAACAGCCTGGGGTTGGAGAGGTAGTGGTGAGGATGTGGAAGAGTTGGTGGAGGAGCACAGGGTAGAGCTAACAACTGAAGAGCTGCAAGAGCTTCATCTGGAACAGCAACAGACCACAGCTGAGGTTATTGCTTCAAAGGAGGAGAGAGAGAGAGATAAGGAGGTGCCTTCTTCCAGTGCTTAAGGAGATGTGTACAAAGTGGAATGAGTTGCAGACATTTGTTGAAAAGATACCCCCCTGGCAATCTGAAATGGGCCTTCTGTGCAGCCACTTCAGTGACAGAGCCATGTTGTACTTCAAAAAAAGTGTTGAAGAGTTGCCAGAAACGGGGACTGTGGACAGTTACTTTACCAGGCGGGGGGTCTAGTGACTCTCAAGCTGGTCTAGTGGCATTAAAAGCCCAAAGGAAAAGTAACCCCAGAGGGCTTTGACACCTGAAGTCCTTTTTGGGGGGATTCCCCCTTTCCCCCACTAACACCCTGCTCAAAACATCATCTATATCTTCCCGATGCCAACAGATCAACAAAATGTGATCAGCCGTGAGGGGCTTTCTCCCAAAATTTAACTTCAATAACAAAAACATAAGGTGGGACCAAATAAACCAAGTCCTAAATGATATAAACTGGGGAAAATTGCCTAAGCATCACGGATCCCAACCTATGTCTAGAACAAATTAACTCTGTGGTACTTTTAAAAGGGTTTTCTCAAAGGGAAATTCCCTTAAGGAAAAGGAGGAGAAGATGCAAACTAGAAAGAGAGGGGCTCCCCATACAGGCGAAAGGGAAGAATAACAGAGCGGCTACAGGAGGGCCAATTCTCTGAAATACGTAGGGGGCACTAGTCAGAGGGAAAAAGCAAACATTGAATTAAAACTAAAAAAAATCTTACAGGAATCAAGAGACAGGGAAAAACAAAAAACCATAAATGAAAAGAAAAAAACCCAAAGTATTTCTTTTCCTATGCAAAAAAACAAAGTGAGAACAACAACCAGTAGGGCCCCCACTTAAACGGGATGGGGGTACACAGATGACAGCAAGGGAAAAGAGTGAGTTAAATTAAAATCCCAGTATGACTCAGTTTTTAGTGAGCCATAACCAGACTGAAAATCAAAAAAACCCAAATGAATTTTTTAGAGTGCCACAGAATTTGACAGGCGCATGCCTTTCTGACATCACCACGATGCCAAATGACTTCAGAAAAGGCAATAAATGACATGCCCTTGCACTCTGCTCCAGGCCCCCAAATCATGGAAATCCGTGTTCATCAAGAACTGCAAAAACCCCCCATCACATGCTTTTTTAAAATCTTATGGAGAGGAAGCATGGACACTGGGATTCCCGCAGCTACTAAAAACAACAGACATAGCCCCGCTCCACAAAAGGGGGAGTAAAGCAATAACAAAAAACTACAGACCAATTGCGCTAACTCCCTTTTCATAAAAATCTTTGAAAGGGGGTTCCAAAAAGCAAGATCGCCACCCATCTTGATCCCATCAATTTCACAACCCAGGACAGCATGGGTTTGAGCCCGGCCGCTCCTGTCTGTCCCAACTTCTGGACCACTACGACAAGGTCCCCGGATGCTCTAGAAGATAAACAGAATGCAGATGTTATATACACAGATTTTGCAAAAACCTTTGACAAGTGTGACCATGGTGTAATAGCACACAAAATGCGTGATAAAGGAATAACAGGAAAAGTTGGTAGATGGATCTATAATTTCCTAACATGTAGAACACAAAAATAGTAGTCAACAGAGTAAAGTCTGAGGCAGCTACTGTGAAAAACTCTGTTCCCCAAGGCACAGTCTTGCTCCCCCTCCTATTCCTCATCCCTCATATCATATATTGACAGGGATATAAGCCACAGTGCTGTGTCTTCCTTTGCAGATGACACCCCAATCTGTATGACAGTGTCCACCCCCTTGAAGAAAGGCTAGACTCCAAGCAGACATAAACCAAATCTTTAAATGGGCTGCAGAAAACAAAAATGAAGTTCAATGATGAGAAAATTTTAATTACTCAGATACGGAAAACATGAAAATTAAAAACTCTTGGGGTACAAAACTAATTCCAACCACACAATAGAGCGAAAAACTAATGTCAAAGACCTGGGAGTGATCATGTCAGAGGATCTCACCTTCAAGGACCATAACAAAATAGCAATTGCATCTGCTCCGAAAAAGACAGGATGGATAATGAGAACCTTCAAAACCAGGGATGCCAAGCCCATGTTGACACTTTTCAGATCGCTTGTTCTATCTAGGCTAGAATATTGCTGCACACTAACGGCACCTTTCAAGGCGGGTAAAAATTTCTGACCCTTTAAAATGTGCAGAGAACCCTTTACCGCACGCATAAGTGCGATAAACCCACCTCAACTCTGGGAACGGGGAAATTCCTAAACCTGTACTCTCTAGAACGCAGGGGGGGAGAATCATTATTATATAAAATGGAAAATTCTCGGGGGTTGGGACCAAACTTGCACAAAAATCACTCCCTACGGCAAAAAAACTCGGCGGGGGATGTAACATCCCCAATGAAGAGAGGGGTGCCATAGCACGTTGAGGGGCAACACAATAAGTGTCAGGGGCCCAAGATTGTTCCCAAATGCCTCCCAGGCCCCTCAGAAGGGGTTCCCAAAAAACCCCCGGCTGTCTTCCAAACAGGCACTGGACAGGCACCTAAAGTCGGTACCTGACCAGCCGGGCTGTGGTTCGTACGTTGGACTGTGTCGGCCAGCGTAACAGCCTGGTTGATCAGGCTCTGGCCCAACAGGAGGCCTGGTCACGGACCGGGCCGCGGGGCGTTGCCCCCGGGAATTCTCTCAGGTGACCCCAGGTAAATTTTTTTTTTTTATTTTGAGTGATTTTTTTTTTGTGGAGCAATTATTGTTTTACATTATTTCTTTAAAAAAGGTTTCGATAACAAAAGATTCAGTTTAAGTAATGCCCCTGGACCGGATTAATTTGTTAACCGGGGGCCCATTTATATATATATATTTTGAGGTGCCCGAGTTTGGTCACCTAAAAACTCAAACAATTATGTAAGTGTTAAGTGCTTTTGTAAGTGTATTTTGGGGTCTGAAATGGACTAACCTCACATTATTCCTTAAGGGACAAATTCGTTCAGTAATGGCATTGAACCCTTCTGGAATGAATTATAACCCTGGGGTCCACTGTATATATAGGATGGGGTCCACCTCTGGTGAAATTGTGGGACCCTCCTCGGGGTGGAAAAAAAGGCCAGGAAGAATATTTGGATTTTTTCCCTAAGTTTAATTTAAACTTCCCTACCCCCCTATCTTTTCATTTTTTTTTCACCAATGGTATATTTTATTACAAAATTTGGGTAAAAAAGATTTAGAGTCATTGTTGTTAAAGATACACATACAGTACATGGGGTGTGAGAGATACATGTCTAGTAGTACATATTGTTATGTGTTTGTCACTGATTATAATGCTTACCTATGTGGCTTCCCTTCCCTAACTGAATGTCTTTTTTAAGTATTTTCGGGAGTCTATACACTAATCTGGCGCCTCTGCCACTTTTCCAAACATTTTTTTGAACTCCTCTTTCCCCAACAGTATCTAGCGTGGCCTGCTTTTCTGCTTGAATTTCCTCACGTAGTTAAAACGCCACCATTTAGTCCATTTTTTTTTTGGGAAAGAAAAAGTCACAGGGAGCTAGATCTGGGGAGTATGGATAGTAGGGGATGATCACCATGGGATTTTTGGCCAGATAACGCTGGACAGACAGTGTAACGTGAATAAATGAATAACTGGATGCCCAAAATGCCTGCTTTCTTTCTCACATCTTCCTTCAAACATCTCAGAACCTCAATGTAACAAAACGGGTAAACTCTCTGCCCTGCTGAAACAAATTCCCGATGAAAAATTCCCTTTTTGTCAAAAAAAAAGGTCATGCTCTGACAATGTTTTGACTTGGCCTCCTTTTTTTACCTGTTGCTTAGTCTCTGTGCTGTAGCCGTAGATCAAAGCTGTGTCGCCATAATGACCTCGACTTTTTTTTTTTTTTGAGGTCTTGACACTCCAGCAATGGACTTTCTCATTTTGAGTCAGCAAGTGGGGCACAAATTTGCACCACTCGCCTCATGCTAAAATATTCAAAAATGCTTAGAAAGACCCATACAAAATTAAAGAACTTGCAATGTCTGGATACTACTCTGACGATGATCTTCATGACTAGCCTTCCTAATTTTTCAAACTTAGTCTGTTTTTGACGAAGAACTCCCGACTTCATTACCCTCAACCATTCAAAACATTTTTCATTGGTTCATCGCCAAGTGCTTGCTGAAGCATTTGGAACTTCACTAGCCTTTTTACCGACTTGAAACAAAATTTCACACACAGGCACACACACCACCCCAAAGGTGGAGCTATGAATCGCCCTGCAACCACAACACACACACACACACCTACTAGGAGTACCCCACATACCTGTTCTTTCAAAGATTCCTTTCTTTTAAAAAAAAAATGCAACACTGCAATGATAACATGAAAAAAAAAATATGCCCGTCTAACCTCAACAGAAGACTAACTGCACTGAAACTGCTGGCCATGCTACTTCAAAAAGGAGTGTACTGTTCAACGTAATCTATGCTGGCCATACTATATAAAAAGTTTATTTGTGTCTCTTCTTGGTAGTGGGAATGCAATGATAAGGCTTGGGGCCTCTTACTGTTTTTTAAAAAAGGGTGGGTAAAAGGCGGGTTGTTTGTGGCCCATGGCCCGCAGGGCCCACCCGTGAGAGAGAGAAGAGTAGGCCTCTTCTTTGTGGGAGCCTGCGTGGTGAGGAGAGACAAGGTGGGGCTGACTCAAGTGAGTATAGGCCTATAGAGGGCAGCATGGAGTCCCGAGAAAGAAACTAAATGGCTATCTACATCCGCTCGGCCACCTACCTATGGTGTCCCTGACCATGACTGGCAGTAAAAAACTCAGTTTCAAAATCGCGGCCTCCAGTGCTGACCTCTATAGGCCCCAAACTCTGAGTCAGCCCCCCGTCTCTCCCTCACTCCGCCCAGCTTTCCCCTGGGGGCCCCTCTTTTCTCCCGCGGGGTGGCCCTGCCAGGTTGGGCCCAAACACACGCCTTTTACCCCCTTTTTCAAATAAAAAGAAGCCTCCGAAACCCCCTCATTCCCCTACCAGAAGAGAAAAAATAAACCCTTTTATATAAATGGTGGCAGCGTGTCCAACAGTTGTGTTTGGGGAGGGGAAAGGGGAGGAATGAAGTCATCTTCATTCATCAGTCTCTACAAAAGCATCCATTTTCAGTTACCCTGATGTCGTGTCTGCAAATCTCAGCACCCAGACACAGGTACAAGCAGGACCCGGGCCCAAAATTTTGCCTAATTCTCCGAGAAATGGGTCACTGATTTCACGCTACAGCTCCCCACGCTGTTTACAGTTATGTGCTCAGCCTTACCAGCTGTTCTGCTGTTGTTGTTCGGCACAGTTATTTCAGCAAGTCAGAGGTGAGTTTATGGTTTTCTGCCCCCAGTGTGAGTGTATTCCTCCCAGTTTGTGGGTAGGTGGGAAGGGCCCAGTGATCAGAAAGCCACGGTGATCACAAGCCACGTGGATCTACAAGCCACGTGGATCAAACCAAATGATGCAAGCCCGAGGGATGATAAAAAGCCACATGATCAGCAACCCCGGGGGGGTGTGACCAACCATGTGGGTTCCAAACCAGACCTCCCAAGCCACGCGGTGGTCTGCCACCCGCATCAACCCATGATTCACCCAATGCTCCCCGCTCCACTGACATCCCCCCCGACGTCTGCTTGGCATCACCGTTCCCCCCATGATATCCATCACGTCACCTCACTACGCCACCCGATGTCTGCCGGGCGTCACTCCCGTTTTCCTCCAGGACGTCTGCCTGGCATCACTCGTGATGTCACCCCATGACTCACCTCACGTCACGCCTGACATCACCATATGGTGGGTGCTTAGTTTCACAGTGAGCATTTTTTTGCATTATTTTCGAAGTTTGAAAAGATATATGTCTTGTGTTAATTAATTCCTCTCAGTCAGTGTTCTCAAATGTTCTGTCTGTTAGTTTTTTTTACGAAAAGCATTATTTGCTAGTAAGCCATGTTGTCCGCATGTGCAGTATGTGTGTGCATTTTCCCGTGTGTCCTATGTAGACCTGTGTGTTACTTTGTCACCCCGTGTGCCCCTCCCTTGAAGCTGTTTGTCAGCCCAGGCATCAGTTAGGGGCGTGGGCCCCCTTGTACAGAAAGCTCTTATTATTCCCGCTCATAGTCCTTGCTGAATCTCCAGGGGCATTCTCCCATGAGACAGTTCCACTTCACCTCCTAACCGTCAGCCCAGTTACTTGCAGATGACCAGTCTGGGGCGCTTAGATTTTCCTCTGCTGGCTTCAACTGCCGAGGTGACACTCGTCAACCGCAGTCAAGCCTGTGGCGGCGACTGTCAGCCTCGTGTCACAGCTTCAGTGAGCAGCCTGCACAAAGTTGATGTCACTTTGACTGCTAGCCCACTCACTGCAGTAAGGTTTATGCTTTACGCCTCCCGAAAAGGGCAGTCGTCCCTGTCCCCCGACTCACTCCCATGCCCGCGACAGCCCCAGGACAGTAAGCCCCAGCCCTGTCCCTTTTCGACTACTGGGATGCCTCACTCAAGGGCACCAGCAGGGTGTCCCAGGTTGAGTGAACCCTGCAGCGCCTACTAAGATGACTGCTTCCCCTCCCAGAGGGCCGTACCCTGTTATGTCACAGCTCAGCCGCAGCTATTCTTCCGTGTTGCAGTATGTGTCCCGACGCGGAAGGCGTGCAGTGCTACCCGGGGTCACTGCCTTAGACCACGAAGAACATCTTTTTTTTTTTCCCTCTTTGGAGAAAGTTTTTTTTATGTCCATATGTTTTTATATGTTTTTTTCTTGTGTTCTGTGCCCTGTTCTTCAAAAGAGAGAGACAGAGGGATTTTACTGCCAGCCATGGTCAGGGTCTACCATGGGTAGGTGGCGTGCGGATGTAGACAGCCATACTGTCTGCCGCAAAAAAAAATAACCTTTCGTTAATACTTCACCCAGAAAGTGTGCAAAATTAAACATGGGGAAATTTTTTATAGCACCTCTACAGAAGAATTCTAAATAACATGCCTCCCAGCAACACTTTTTAAATACTACTATATGATATGAAATTTTGCATCAGTTTCAAACTGTTTTGGGAGTAATATTCATTACCCGAAAATTTGAAAAAATATACCATAATGTGGTAATTCCCCTCCATGCAAAACAGGTAAAGTACTGGTTTTGGTACTCCCCACCCAGTATACCTCCTCCTCACCACACACTCAACTGCTAGTGCTTCCCCCTCACTACTCACCTGCTGCAGTGTTCCCTTCCTCACCACACACTCACCTGCTGGTGCCCTCCCCCCACCACACACTCACCTGCTGGTGCCCCCCCTCACCACACACTCACCTGCTGTAAAAAAAGAAAAACAATTAATATTTTCCCCATATTCAATAAAAAATGCAGTCAAAATAAGAAAACTACAAACAATATCAAGCAGAGGCTCAGATGTTCCTGCCATATGCTCTCGTCATACTCTTAAGTACACAAAAAACCTCTCTTAAGGAGAAAAGCTGGCAAAACGTTTGGGTCTGACTTGCACCATTTTCAAAAATCCCCTAACACAAAGAGGAGGGTGTTGATTCCCCCGGGAAAGCTCCCCGCCGGGGCTTTCCCGATGGCGACCTGGCCCGGCTCCCCGGCTGGGAGTAGCGAGACCTTTTCTCCCATGGGGGGGTACCCCTCAGCGGCGGGGGCCCAAATGGTCCCAGGCCTAGATATTCCCCCCCCCAAACACGAGGCGGTAGGTAGATAGATGCTGGCCACTCTGGTCTGCCACCTTCCCCCCCCCCAAAGAGGCTGATGGGAAGGGCAGGCTTCGGAGCCGCAGATGGTAGCAAGTTCCAGCCTTGGCACCCCCCCTGCCCTAGAAGGGGTGGGCAGGGGATCGCCAACACAAAGAGTTGGGGGTCAGTTTTTAGGCAAGGGGGGCGGGATGGGACCAAGAGGGAAGAAAAATAGTGGTAGTTGTGTGTGAATGTAGGGGTATGTGTGGGTGTATGTCTAATTAGTTGATCCAATCAAACCAT
>WNWK01054608.1:0-11508 GCA_009830355.1 Cherax destructor
ATTTCCATTGCTACACTTTATCACTGGCTTGTGTTATAGCCTTCATCGACTTGTGAAGCTTCTTTGGACCCATGGTGACTTATTTCACAGTGACAATCACTGAACCAGCAATAAATACAACAAAGGTATTGTGAATGTTTGAAAGAGCGCACTGGGTAATGTTCTCTCAATGGTAAATAACGCAAGACACATTCTGCGCAGGGCAGGCAGACAGGTCTGGTACGTTATGCTACACAAGTAAATGTACGCTACATGAGACAAATATTTTGCGAAAAAGCTTACGTTCGTTGGCCGTCTCCACCAAGGCAGGGTGACAAAAAGAAAATACTTTCATCATCATTCAACACTTTCACCACACTCATACATAATCACTGTCTTTGCAGAGCGCCAGATACGACAGCTGAGAATAGTCCTCCCAGCTGTCACTATCCCAGACCCCTCCTTTAAAGTGCAGGCATTGTACTTCCCATTTCCAGGACTCAAGTCCAACTAAATCAATTAACGGGTTTTCCCCTGAATCCCTTCACAAAATGTTACCCTGCTCACACTCCAACAGATCGTCATGTCCCAAAACCATTCGTCTCCATTCACTCCTATCTAACACGCTCACACATGCTTGCTGGAAGTCCAAGCCCTCGCCCACAAAACCTCCTTTACCCCTTCCTCCAACCTTTTCTAGGACTGACCCTACCCTGCATTCCTTCCCTACAGATTTATACGCTCTCCAAGTCATTCTACTTTGATCCATTCTCTCTAAATGACCAAACCACCTCAACAACCCCTCTTCAGCCCTCTGACAAATACTTTTAGTAACTCCACACCTTCTCCTAATTTCCACATTCGAATTTTCTGCATAATATTTACACCACACATTGCCCTTAGACAGGACATCTCCACTGCCTCCAGCCTCCTCCTCGCTGCAGCATTTGCAACCCATGCTTCACACCCATATAAGAGTGTTGGTACCACTATACTTTCGTACATTCCCTTCTTTGCCTCCATGGATAACGTTTTTTGTCTCCACAGATACCTCAATGCACCACTCACCTTTTTTTCTTCATCAATTCTATGGTTAACCTCATCCTTCATAAACCCATCCGCTGACACGTCAACTCCCAAATATCTGAAAACATTTACTTCTTAAATAATCCCTCTCTTTAATGTGATATCCAATTTTTCTTTATTTAAATCGTTTGATACCCTCATCACCTTACTCTTATCTATGTTCACTTTTAACTTTCTACCTTTACACACTCTCCCAAACTCGTCCACTAACCTTTGCAACTTTTCTTTAGAATCTCCCATAAGCACAGTATCATCAGCAAAAAGTAACTGTGTCAACTGCCATTTTGCATTTAATTCTCCATAATTTAATCCCACCCCTCTCCCCAACACCCTAGCATTTACTTCTTTTACAACCCCATCTATAAATATATTAAACAACCATGGTGACATTACACATCCCTGTCTAAGACCTACTTTTACCGGGAAGTAATCTCCCTCTCTCCTACACACCCTAACCTGAGCCTCACTATCCTCATAAAAACTCTTTACAGCCTTCAGTAACTTACTACCTATTCCATACACTTGCAACATTTGCCACATTGCTCCCCTATCCACTCTATCATATGCCTTTTCTAAATCCATAAATGCAATAAAAACTTCTCTACCTTTATCTAAATACTGTTCACATATATGCTTCACTGTAAACACTTGATCTACACATCCCCTACCCACTCTAAAGCCTCCTTGCTCATCTGCAATCCTACTCTCTGTCTTACCTCTAATTCTTTCAATAATAACCCTGCCATACACTTTACCTGGTATACTCAGTAAACTTAATCCCCTATAATTTTTACACTCTCTTTTATCCCCCTTCCCTTTATATAAAGGAACTATACATGCTCTCTGCCAATCCCTAGGTACCTTCCCCTCTTTCATACATTTATTAAACAAAAATACCAACCACTCCAGCACTATATCCCCCCCTGCTTTTAACATTTCTGTCATGATTCCCTCAATTCCAGCTGCTTTACCCCCTTTCATTCTACGTAATGCCTCACGCACCTCCCCCACACTCACATCCTGCTCTTCTTCACTCCTAAACGATGTTGTACCTCCCTGACCAGTACATGAAATTACCGCCTCCCTCTTTTCATCGACATTTAAAAGTTCCTCAAAATATTCCCGCTATCTACCCAGTACCTCCAGCTCCCCATCTACTAACTCCCCTACTCTGTTTTTAACTGACAAATCCATTCGTTCCCTAGGCTTTCTTACCTTGTTTATCTCACTCCAAAATTTTTTCTTGTTTTCAGCAAAATTTCTTGACAGAGCCTCTCCCATTCTTTCATCCGCTCTTCTTTTGCACTCTCTCACCACTCTCTTCACCTTTCATATATATATACATACATATATATATACATACATATATATATACATATATACATATATACAGTGGTACCCCGACTTACGATGGTCCCCAAACACACCCTTTTATGTAAGTTGATTTTTTTAAATGCTTTTGTAAGTGTAATTTTGGGGGTCTAAAAGGACTAGTCTATTTTACATCATTTCTTATGGAGATAATTGTTTGGTAATGGCACTTGAACAGCATTCTGGAATGAAAAAATATCGTAAGTCGGGTACCACTGTATATACATATATATATACATATATATATACATATATATACATATATCAGTGGTACCCGACTTACGATATTTTTCATTCCAGAATGCTGTTCAAGTGCCATTACCAAACGAATTTATCTCCATAAGAAATGATGTAAATAGACTAGTCCTTTAGACCCCCAAAATTACACTTACAAAAGCATTTAAAAAAACAACTTACATAAAAGGTGTGTTTGGGGACCATCGTAGTCGGGTACTCACTGTATATACATATATATATACATACATACATACATACATACATACATACACAGTGGTACCGTGGACCTCGGTTTCGTTGAAAATTCAATCCAGAATGCTGTTTGAGTGCCATTACCAAACAAATTTGTTCACATAAGGACAAATGTAAATTAGATTATTCGTTTCAGAACCCCAAAAATACACTTACAAAAGCTCTTACAAAAATATATTTACTTAACCCTTTGGGGGTCGACAGGCCTTCTCGGAAACACGTTCTCAGGGTCGAAAAATTTTTGGAAAAAAAAAAAAAATTTTCTTATGAAATGATAGAGAATCTTTTTCCGATCATAACGACACCAAAAGTTTGAAATTTGAATGAAAACATACGGAATTATGCTCTCGCGAAGTTATCGGTCTCGAAGATGTTTACGCATCGGCAATTTCACCCACTTTGAGCCCCATTTTTAGCCAATTCCAATGTTCCAGTCTACTAAAATCATAGCTATTTCGCTAGAACTCCATTTCTTCTATTGATTGAGTACAAGAAACCGCCTATTTACCAATTTCATCTACCCAAAATAGTGGTCAGAAAATGACAATTTGGCCAATTTCACACAAATTTCAAACGATGCCAATTTCAAAATAGGGTCCAGAATAAACAAGGCAGACATTCCTGGCACTAAAATAACATCTTCTCTGTTCATTAGTCATGTCTCCAGGCCCCTCTTACATTACTTTTGCTTTCCATTTTGAATTCTCACAACAAATAGAAGATTTACTGTTATGTATACAACTGCATCATTGTAAAAATGGTATAAATAATATCAGCGCACTTGTGCAAGAATATTAGACTCGCCAGTTGATGTGTATTGGACGCATGGTGTGATTTGTTTACTCTTGAACATTGGCGAAAATCGAACATTTTCGCTAATTTAAGCTCAATTTCAAGGTACTTGTCATTGTCAAACCAATCAAAATCATTTATATTTCTGTAATATATCTTCCATTCCATCACATGAAACCAAGAAAACGAGAATACATTAATAAATACCATATGAAAATAGACTGCAAAGTCGCTGTTTTAAACGAAAAAAACTGTCGGAGTTTTTTTTTCTCATTATGCAGTGTGTGGTGCAGGATTTTTTTATACTGTGCACACTGACCACATAGACCCATTCTTTCATATGTAGGCCTACCAGCCGTTTCCTGCTTAATTTGAAGCCGCTAGAATTTACGCGTACAGTGGACCCCCGAGTTTCGTAAAAACTTCACTCCTGAAGTCTGCTCAAGTGCCATTACCGAACGAATTTACTCCCTTAAGGAAAAATTTCACGTAGGTTAGTCTATTTCAGACCCCCAAAAATACACTTCCACAAGAACTTACAAAATTATACTTACATAATTGCACGATTTCCGGGGTATTCGTTAACCGAGGGTCCACTGTACTGGTACGGCACCAACCCCTGCTCGTAAAACGTACTAGTACGACACCGACCCCGAAAGGGTTAATTGTTCGAGTTTGGAGGTGAACGAAAACCGAGGGTCCACTGTATATCCTAGGTAGTAGGTTGGTAGACAGCAACCGCTCAGGGAGGTACTACCGTCCTGCCAAATGAGTGTAAAACAAAAGCCTGTAATTGTTTTACATGATGGTAGGATTGCTGGTGTCTTTTTTCTGTTTCATAAACATGCAAGATTTCAGGTATGTCTTGTTACTTTTATATACACTTAAGTCACACTACACATGCATGTACAAGCATATATATACACACACCCCTCTGGATTTTCTTCTATTTTCTTACTAGTTCTTGTTCTTATTTCTTCTTATCTCCATGGGGAAGTGGAACAGAATTCTTCCTCCGTAAACCGTGCGTGTCGTAAGAGGCGACTAAAATGCCGGGAGCAAGGGGCTAGTAACCCCTTCTGTATACATTACTAAAGTTATAAAGAGGAACTTTTGTTTTCCTTTTTGGGTCACCCTGCTTTGGTAAGATACGACTAGTTTGTTGAAAGATGTCTTGCCAGAGGTGCACAGACATCACAGTTCAAATGACTCTCTGAGCTACAACATCTATATGAACCTGAGGAATATCAAAGAGATATTTGTTTCTTCTATGATGTCTGTGTGCTCTGTTACAGTTTTCCAGGAAGTGTCATGGGTCAGCATCAGCATTGCAGTGCAGTTTTCTAAAGATATCTTCTAAAGACGGTTAAGGAATTTGAATAAGGGCATAGTGTGTTACTTATAATTAAAGTTTTCTGATGGTTTTGATAGCTACTTTTTGTTGAGTGATGATTGGCTTGAGGTGGATTTGCCAAAGTGAGTCCCCAAGCACATATTCCAAATGTAAGGTATGGGTATACAAGGAAAAGTAAGGTATTAGTTGTGTAGACTACGGAACATAATAGTAAATTTTAGAGATCATCCCTACAATCTTTGACACTTTTTGATGTATGTTGGATATGAACATTAATTTTCAAAACTTTGTGGGATTAGTTCCTGGACCCATTATGTGCCTCTGTAATCTTTTAACTACCACCCACACCATGGGTATGGGGTGCATAATAAATATACAGTGGACCCCCGAGTTTCGTAAAAACTTCACTCCTGAAGTCTGCTCAAGTGCCATTACCGAACGAATTTACTCCCTTAAGGAAAAATTTCACGTAGGTTAGTCTATTTCAGACCCCCAAAAATACACTTCCACAAGAACTTACAAAATTATACTTACATAATTGCACGATTCGGGGTATTCGTTAACCGAGGGTCCACTGTATTAAACTAGAATTAACTGTCCTCGATTAGATTTAGAAATTCCCCATTGTCTTTTTTTTCTTCCAGTTCATTAATTCTAATACAGTGGTACCCCAAGTTTCGGCCATAATTCGTTCCAGAAGGCTGTTCCAGTGCCATTACCGAACGAATTTGTTCCCATAAGGAATAATGTAAATTAGATTAGTCCATTTCAGACCCCCCAAAATTACACTTACTAAAGCACTTACATAATTGTTCGAGTTGGGAGCTGTACGAAACTTGGGGTACCACTGTATTTCATTAGGTGTAGATTTTTTATATTTAATTGTTAATTAGTTCTTAAAATCAATGGTTCTGAGCCTGATAAAATAATGCTTGTGTTATCAGCAGAGAGTACAGGATTTAGATATTAGGTAGCATTTGGTGGGTCATTTATATAAGAAAATGAAGACGCTCCAGAATGCTATCTTGTGGGACATCTTGCTCCATTGGCAGGGTACGTGAAGAAGTGCCATTTATTGCTACATGCAGTTGTTTGTTACTAAGGTATGACTGAAAATGCTTGTATGTGTAACCTCTGAGTAGGAGAGTATTATGGTCACTAGTATGAAAAGTTTTTCATAAATTAATAAAATGGCAATAGGATACTGTGTTCATTTCTTTCAAATGCTCAATAAATTGTCAAGTACAGTGGACCCTCGGTTAACGAAATTAATCCGGTCCAGGAGCTATTACTTAATCTGAATCTTTCGTTATCTGAAACCTTATTTCCCATAAGAAATAATGTAAATACAATTAATTCGTTCCACAAAAAAATAATCACTCAAAAAAAAAAAACAATAACATTTACTTACCTTTATTGAAGAGTTGCAGGCATCTGGAAGGTAGAGTTGCTGACAGGGGCAGGGTGTTAATGGTTGGAAGGGAAATCCCCCTCCAAAAGGACTTCAGGTAACAAGTCCCTCTCTGGGGTTACTTCCTTCTTTTTTTTTAATGCATGAATGCTACACTCCCTGCATGCCTGCTACACTCCCTGCATGCCTGCTACACTCCCTGCATGAATGCTACACTCCCTGCATGAATGCTACACTCCCTGCATGAATGCTACACTCCCTGCATGAATGCTACACTCCCTGCATGAATGCTACACTCCCTGCATGAATGCTACACTCCCTGCATGAATGCTACACTCTCTGCATGCCTGCTACACTCCCTGCATGAATGCTACACTCCCTGCATGAATGCTACACTCCCTGCATGAATGCTACACTCCCTGCATGAATGCTACACTCCCTGCATGAATGCTACACTCCCTGCATGAATGCTACACTCCTGCATGAATGCTACACTCCTGCATGAATGCTACACTCCCTGCATGAATGCTACACTCCTGCATGAATGCTACACTTCCTGCATGAATGCTACACTCCCTGCATGAATGCTACACTCCCTGCATGAATGCTACACTCCCTGCATGAATGCTACACTCCCTGCATGAATGCTACACTCCCTGCATGAATGCTACACTCCCTGCATGAATGCTACACTCCCTGCATGAATGCTACACTCCCTGCATGCCTGCTACACTCCCTGCATGCCTGTACACTCCTGCATGCCTGCTACACTCCCTGCATGAATGCTACACTCCCTGCATGAATGCTACACTCCCTGCATGAATGCTACACTCCCTGCATGAATGCTACACTCCCTGCATGAATGCTACACTCCCTGCATGAATGCTACACTCCCTGCATGAATGCTACACTCCCTGCATGAATGCTACACTCCCTGCATGAATGCTACACTCCCTGCATGAATGCTACACTCCCTGCATGAATGCTACACTCCCTGCATGAATGCTACACTCCCTGCATGAATGCTACACTCTCTGCATGAATGCTACACTCTCCGCATGAATGCTACACTCCCTTCATGCCTGCTACCACTGGGGTGCCACTAGGAAGCTTCTTTGGACCCATGGTGACTTATTTCACAGTGACAATCACTAAACCACCAAAAAAGACACCAAATATATTGTGAATCTTTGAAAGAGCACGTTAGGTAATGTTCTCTCAATGGTAAACAACGCTTCACTGGTGTCCTGCGCTTGCGCGGAGCAGGCGGATACGTCTAATACCTTTCGGTAACCGAGGAATTTTTCGCTAACCGATTCCGAAAAAAGCTTACGTTTTCCGAAGCTTACGTTAACGGAACCTTTCGTTAACCGAGGGTCCACTGTACAGTGGTACCTCGGTTAACGATATTTTTTCGTTCCAGAATGCTGTTCAAGTGCCATTACCAAACAAATTTATCCCCATAAGGAATAATGTAAAATAGACTAGTCCTTTTAGACCCCCAAAAATACACTTAAAAAAGCATTTAAAAAAATAAACTTACATAAAAGGGCGAGTTTGGGGACCATCGTTAACCGAGGTACCACTGTATTTATATAATTTCATGATTTGTGTTTTTCTTTAAGTCTGAATGCAAATTGACAAAGAGTATACTACATATGCTTGTGGACAACTTTCTCAAATATTTTTAATTATTAACAGCAATTGGATCACCACTTCTGTGGATGGATACAGATGGTAAAAAATTAACCTGTTGAAAAAAGACACAATTGTGCAAAGGATTTTTAGTGAGTCTTTTTGTCTGTGGAACAGACTTTGTCAGTACTAAAGAACCTCTTCACAGGTGAAACATGTCAATAGAGTTCCTCTCTGCAATTGTCTTTTTTCTCTACCTTTGTGGATGGATGTTACCCTGACTCTTTTGAAAGCATCCAGAAAGCTTTATTCTCCAAGTGATATGTTAAACCACCTGCTATCTTTCTAGGACATGTATATTTTTATCTACTGGAGGCTGCTTATCTTGTTATGATTAATTAATTTGGTCATTTGTATTTCTTAATTAAGGGAAAAAATAAATAACCTTTTTTTTCAGCTCACAAATCAAGTCTAAGTGAAGAAGTGTACAAGAGAGGTCGGCATGCTATTTCTGAGATTCTTCGTACGGAGAAAGCAGTGTCTGTCCTCCAGAAGGCAGATTATTTTCAGTTTGGAAAGTTGATGACTGAATCCCATAATTCCCTCAGGTGAATAAATATTTTAAGGATTGAAACATCAGCTGTTTCATAAACATCCTTGGTTCTTGTTCTGGACCCTCGGTTTTCGTACAGCTCCCAACTCGAACAATTATGTAAGTGTATTTTTGTAAGTGCTTTTGTAAGTGTATTTTTGGGGGTCTGAAACGACTAATCTAATTTACATTCGTCCTTATGGGAACAAATTCGTTCGGTAACGGCACTCGAACAGCATTCTGGAAAGAATTATCAATGAAAACCGAGGGTCCACTGTACTATGTTGATGTATTGTATGCCCAAGTGAGTGTGAAACGGAAGCCTATAATTGTTTTACATGATGGTAGGATTGCTGGTGTCTTTTTTCTGTCTTATAAACGTGCAAGATTTCAGGTACGTCTTGCTACTTCTACTTCCACTTAGGTCACACTACACATGCATAGACAAGCGTATATATACATGTACACACATGCCCCTCTGGATTTTTGTCTATTTCCTTACTAGTTCTTGTTCTTATTTATTTCCTCTTATCTCCATGGGGAAAGTGGAACAGAATTCTTCCTAAAATGCTGGGAGCAAGGGGCTAGTAACCCCTTCTTCTGTATACTATATTACTAAATTTAAAATTAAAAGGAGAAACTTAAGTTTTTCCTTTTGGACCACCCTGCCCTGGTGGGATGCAGCCAGTTTGATGAAAGAAGAAAGAGTATTGTATGCATGTTTTGTGTGTGTACTAAATGAGGGGTGTAAACAAAGCAAATACTTGAATAGTATCAGGAAGAGAATGCACGTTTTTTCTTAACAGCATATTGAATATATTTAAACCATCACATACAGATCCAACTGGTTTGAATACCAGTAACAGGAAACTGGAGATTAGTCTTGAAGAATGCAACAAAATGGAACCATTAACATTCACTACCCATGCTTCACAACCATATAAAAGAGTTGGTACCACTATACTCTCATACATCCCCCTCTTTGCTTCCATGGATAATGTTCTTTGTCTCCACAGACTCCTCAGTGCTCCACTCTCCTTTTTTTTTCTTATAAATTCTATGATTCACCTCATCTTTCATAGACCCATCTGACAAGTCCACTCCCAAATACCTGAATACATTCACTTCCTCCATACTCCCTAAAATTTGATATCCAATCTTTCACTACCTAAATTATTTGTTATCCTCATCATCTTGCTCTTTCCTATGTTCACTTTTAATTTCCTTCATTTACATACCCTTCCAAACTTGCTCACCAACCTCTGCAACTTATCTTCAGAATCTCCCAAGAGCAGTGTCATCAGATAAAAGCAACTGTGACAATTCCCACTTTGTGTTAGATTCTTTCTCTTTTAATCCCACACCTCTTGCCAACACCCGAGCATTCACTTCTCTTACAACCCCATCTATAAATATATTGAACAACCATGGTGACATCATGCATCCCTGTCTTAGGCCTACTTTTATTAGGAAATAATCTCCCTCTCTCCGACATACTCTTAACATGAGCCTCACTATCCTTGTAAAATCTCTTAACTGCTTTCAGTAATCTATCACCTGTTCCATACATTTGCAACATCTGCCACATTGTTCCCATATCCACCCTATCATATGCCTTTTCCAAATATTTAACTGCAACAAAAACCTTTTTACCTTTATCTAAATACTGTTCACCTATATGCTTCACTGTAAACACTTGGTCTACACACCCCCTACACTTCCTAAAGCCTCCCTGTTGTCTGCAATCCTGCTCTCCATCTTCTCTTAATTCTTTCAATAATAACTCTACATACACGTTACCAGGTATACTCAGTAGGCTTCTTTCTTCTTTCAACACGTCGGCCGTTTCCCACTGAAGCGGGGTGGCCCAAAATGAAAAACGAAAGTTTCCCCTTTTACATTTAGTAATATATACAGGAGAAGGGGTTACTAGCCCCTTGCTCCTGGCATTTTAGTCGCCTCTTACGACACGCATGGCTTACGGAGGAAGAATTCTGTTCCACTTCCCCATGGTGATAAGAGGAAATAAGAACAAGAATTAGTAAGAAAATAGAAGAAAACCCAAAGGGGTGTGTATATATATGCTTGTACATGAATGTGTAGTGTGACCTAAGTGTAAGTAGAAGTAGCAAGATGTACCTGAAATCTTGCATGTTTATGAGACAGAAAAAAGACACCAGCAATCCTACCATCAAGTAAAACAATTACAGGCTTTCGTTTTACACTCACTTGGCAGGACGGTAGTACCTCCCTGGGTGGTTGCTGTCTACCAACCTACTACCTAGAACTCAGGAGAGAATGCAAAGGAACTATGCATGCTCTCTTCCAATCCCTAGGTACCTTCCTCTTTTCCATACGTTTATTAAATAAAATCACCAACCTTTCCAAAACAATATCGCCATCTGCTTTTAACATTTCTGTCTTTATCCTATCAATCCCAGCTACTTTACTCCCTTTCATTCTACCTCATGCACCTTCTCCACAATCACAACTGGCTCTTCCTCACTCCTACAAGGTGTTATACCTCCTTGCCCAATGCATGAAATCACAGCTTCCCTATCTTAAACATTTAACAGTTCCTTAAAATATTCCCTCCATCTTCCCGATACTTCTAACTCTCCATCTAATAACTCTCTCCTATTTTTAACTGTCAAATCCATTCGTTCTCCATTGGGAAGTGGAACAGAATTCTTCCTCCGTAAGCCATGCGTGTCGTAAGAGGCGACTAAAATGCCGGGAGCAAGGGGCTAGTAACCCCTTCTCCTGTATATATTACTAAATGTAAAAGGAGAAACTTTC
>WNWK01054609.1:0-11508 GCA_009830355.1 Cherax destructor
ACTGTACATCGTGTTCATCAGGCCCATACTAGAGTATGCAGCTCTAGTTTGGAACCCATACCTGGTCAAGCACGTCAAGAAATTAGAGAAAGTGCAAAAGTGGGAGACAAGGCTAGTTCCAGAGCTAAGGGGAATGTCCTACGAAGAAAGGTTAAGGGAAATCGGCCTGACGACACTGGAGGACAGAAGGGTTAGGGAAGACATGATAACCATATACAAAATACTGCGAGGAATAGATAAGGTGGACAGAGACAGGATATTCCAGAGATAGGACTCAGAAACAAGGGGTCACAATTGGAAGTTGAAGACTCAAATGAGTCAAAGGGATGTTAGGAAGAATTTCTTCAGTCATAGAGTTGTCAGGAAGTGGAATAGTCTGGCAAGTGATGTAGTGGAGGCAGGAACCATACATAGTTTTAAGACGAGGTATGATAAAGAAGGCGTTTGACACAGTTCTACACAAGAGATTAGTGCAAAAGCTGGAGGACCAGGCAGGGATAACAGGGAAGGCACTCCAATGGATCAGGGAATAACTGTCAGGAAGACAGCAGCAAGTCATGGTACGTGGCGAGGTGTCAGAGTGGTCGCTGGTGACGAGTGGGGTTCCACAGGGGTCAGTCCTAGGACCGGTGCTGTTTCTGGTATTTGTGAACGACATGACGGAAGGAATAGACTCCGAAGTGTCCCTGTTTGCAGATGATGAGAAGAATTCAATCGGACGAGGACCAGGCAGAACTACAAAGGGATCTGGACAGGCTGCAAGCCTTTTCCAGCAATTGGCCCCTGGAGTTCAACCCCACCAAGTGCATAGTCATGAAGATTGGGGAAGCGCAAAGAAGACCGCAGATGGAGTACAGTCTAGATGGCCAGAGACTACAAACCTCAATCAAGGAAAATGATCTTGGGGTGAGTATAACACCAGGCACATATCCTGAGGCGCACATCAACCAAATAACTGCTGCAGCATACGGGCGCCTAGCAAACCTAAGAACAGCATTCCGACATCTTAATTAGGAATCGTTCAGGACCCTTTACACTGTGTACGTTAGGCCCATATTGGAGTATGCAGCACCAGGCCTGATCACAGACCGGGCCGTAGAGGCGTTGACCCCTGGAATTCTCTCCAGGTAAAACCAGTTTGGAACCAACACCTAGCCAAGCACGTAAAGAAGCTAGAGAAAGTGCAAAGGTTTGCAACAAGACTAGTCCCGGAGCTAAGGGGTATGCCCTACGAGAGGGGTTAAGGGAAATCGACCTAACGACACTGGAGGACAGGAGAGATAGGTGGGACATGATAATGACATAAAATAATGAGAGGAATTGACAAGGTGGACAGAGACAGAATGTTCCAGAGATGGGACACAGCAACAAGGGTACACAGTTGGAAGTTGAGGACTCAGATGAATTTCAGGGATGTTAGGAAGTATTTCTTCAGTCACAGAGTGGTCGGGAAGTGGAATAGTTTGGGAAGCGATGTAGTGGAGGCAGGTTCCATTCATAGCTTTAAGAAGAGGTATGATAAAGCTCATGGCGCAGGGAGAGTGACCCAGAAGCAGCCAGTGAAGAGGCGGGGCCAGGAGCTATAACTCGACCCTGCAACTAAAACTAGGTGAGTACAACTAGGTGAGTACACACACACACACACACACACACACACACACACACACACACACACCTTGAGGGTGAGGGCACAATTGGAAGCTGAAGACTCAGATGAGTCAAAGGGATGTTAGGAAGCATTTCTTCAGCCATAGAGTAGTCAGGAAGTGGAGTAGTCTAGCTTTAAGACAAGGTATGATAAAGCTCATGGAGCAGGAGAGAAGTGACCCAGTAGCGGACAGCGAAGAGGCGGGGCCAGGAGATGAGTCTCGACCCCTGCAACCACAATTAGGTGAGTACACACTACACACACACACTACACACACACACTACACACACACACTATACACACACACACACTACACACTACACACACACACACACACTCACACACACACACACACACAAACACACACACACACTTCTCACACACACAAACACTACACACACACACACACACACACACACACACACTACACACACACACTACACACACACACTACACACTACTCACACACACACACTACACACTACTCACACACACAAACACTACACACACACACAAACACTACACACACACACATAAACACTACACACACACACACACACACACACACACAAACACTACACACACACACACACACAATACTCACACACACAAACACTACACACACACACACACACTACACACACAACATAAACACACACACACACACACACACACACACACACACACACACACACACACACACACACACACACACTACACGCCCGATGGCATGGTGGCTAGCGCTCTTGCTTCACGTACGGATGGCCGGGTTCAATTCCGGCGGGCCGAAACATTTCGAAGTGTTTCGTTACACACACACACACACACACACACACATACATACATACAACAGGCCTAGTGTCTAATCGACATGTGCCTAGGACAAAATGGTAACTAACACTACTCACACACACAAACTACAACACACACACACACACACACACACACACACACACACACACACACACACACGCCCAGATAAAGGATGTTTCTGCAGAAGGGACAGAGCCTCACGCAAGATATTCAAGACGCCAGAAATGAAAAATATCTGGCTAGATCACACCAGCTCACACTTTCATCTCCGTCCCTTTGATGCGTTGGACCGAAGGAGAAAATAAGAGACCAGCACAAAATCTGGCTTCAGACGGCGATGCTCTGTCGAAATTATCAAAGATAAGGAGAAGGAGGGAGGGATTTGTCTATCCGAGTCTTGAGTACGCTAGGAAAAAAAATATTTAGTAATACACTAGCAGATATCTCGGCGCTGCTCGAGTATATTCCTTGTCTCGTAAGAAAAGTTTTAAATGTAAAAAAAAAAAAAGTAAATGAAAAGTATTTCTACTCTAGTAGTTCCTCGGATGGTTTCAAGAGATAATTATTGCTAGCAGTATAAAATAATCTTTAAAATAGTCACTGAAGAGAGTGAAACGAAAACATGCGCCCCCGTCCTCCCTGCAAGGGACGCAACAACACTCATTTAAAATTACGGAATTCTCTTGAGCCTAAAACTTGTTCCTGGGTAAAGGGTAACATGGAACATAGTTCAATTGCACTGGCTTTCGGGGAAGGAGGGGCCTGATTTATTTGAAAACTCGTACCCAAAAAAACACAAACAAGCAAACTATATTAAATATGAAAAAGGAACCCAGTGTTGCCATGCATCGCATAAAGAAAGTTATTCAAAAATAAATCTACTGATAAAATTTCTAAAGCCCTTTTCTCAGGAGGTGGATGTGTGGGACTCTCCCCCCTGCACCCACCTTGTCAGGAGGCAGGTGTGGGGGACTCTCACCCCTGCACCCACCTTGTCAGGCAGGTGTGGGAAACTTGCACCCATGCACAAACCTCAGGTGAGTGTAGGGAACTCACACCCTTGCACTCACCTTGTCTGGAGGCGGATGTATGTAAGTTGCCTTGCCATACAACTAAAAGATGCCTCACTTAAAGAGTACAGGAACACAAATTGGCATTTTGGAATGCCAATTGTTTTTTGAAGTGAATATGAAAACTTGCACATGATGTGCCACAGAACATAGTGCAACCAAAACAATGCCCTCCATTAGGAAAGCTGGCAAACCTCCATCATTTTAATTTTTTGCAATAGCATACAGCTAACAATAACAAATATATATATAGTGGACCCTCGGTTTTCGTTGAAAATTCTTTCCAGAATGCTGTTTGAGTGTCGTTACCGAACGAATTTGTTCCCATAAGGATAAATGTAAATTAGATTAGTCATTTCAGACCCCCAAAAATACACTTACAAAAGCACTTACGAAAATACATTTACATAATTGTTCGAGTTTGGAGGTGAACGAAAACCGAGGGTCTACTGTATATATATATATATATATATATGTACTAGACATGTATCTCTCACCTCGTGTACTGTATATGCCATCTTTATATCAACAATGTATCTCTTAAATCTTTTGTACCATATTATGTAATAAAATATACCTATTGGTAAAAAAAAAAAAAAAAAAAAGATGGGGTGGTAGGAGAAGTGGAATATTCAAATGGCATCAGGAAGAAATTCAAATATTCTTCCTTGAAGCCTTTTTATCCACTTCTCCGAGGCTATGGGTCCCACAATTTGTACCAGAGGTGGACCCCATCCTATATACATAAAAAAAATAAAATATATATATATATATATATATATATATATATATATATATATATATATATATATATATATATATATATATATAAAGGTTAGGTAAGTTTTCTAAGGTTCTTTTGGTACAAAATTATTAATTTTTACATTAACATAAATGAAAAGAATATTTCTTTAAACGTATAAGAGAATTTTTAGAAAGGACTTAATTTTAAATGAGTTATTGGTCAATTAGCAATAACTCATTTAAAATATGTCCTTTCTAAAATTTTCTTATTCGTTTAAAGATAGTATATTTTTTCATTAATGTTAATGTAAAAATAATTATTTTGTAGCAAAATAATCTTAGAAAACTTTCCAAACCTTATTATAAGAGTGCAATTTAATTTAGCCTAACCCAACTAAATATATTTTAGATACGTTTACAATAATTTAATAATAAACAAACACAATAAACAATTTTTTACGTTAGGTTCAGAATGAGTTTTACGAAAATATTTCATACACAAATTTTCGTTTCCCTTATTCGGCAAGAAGAGCGTTGCTATTTAAGCCAAAAATAGCAAGTTTTACCTATTCGGCACGACATATGTATATATATATATATATATATATATATATATATATATATATATATATATATATATATATATATATATATATATATATATATGCAAAAAGATCACAGTAAACAGGTGATATAACAATATGCAAGACAGCCACTATTAAAAATAGAGGAATTCCAAGCGCTTTCGTGAAAACTCACATTATCAAGGAACTATAAACCAAAACAAAAAGAAGGCTTATAAAGGGACAAGACTACACCTCACAGTCACATCATACTAACAAAGACCACACCTCACAGTAGCGTGACATCGCCCGACTCTGTGAAGAGGACCTGAAACTCTTCCCAAGAATTAGATTTGTCCAATTTGTCATTAAATTCTTCCCAAATTTTATTAATTATAAATGAATCCAATTTATATAAACCAAAATAAATATTCATATTATTTTCAAAACTGCTTTTAATTAATCATGATTTTATTATATTCCTCTCAACCATGGACTTGCTTGATACAACCTTCTCAGCATTTTGAAAATCAATTGGATGGTTAAAGTCTCTCACATGAATAAATAGAGCATTAGAATCTTGTCCAGATCTAATGCTATATTTATGTTGTTTTAATCTTAGTTCAAGACTTTTACCAGTTTGACCGTAATAAACTGTTTCACATATTTTACAAGGAATCTTATTGACACATCCGTCAGCATTTTGGGGGGAATTTTTTATCAAAAGTTTTTTTTATTGTATCAAGATTTTTAAATACAACTTTGAAATTAAAACTCCTAAGAAGTGAAGGCATATCAACCAAGTTTTCATGGTAAGGGAGAACCAACATATTTTTAGTTGAATAAGGTTGGTTGTCCCTTTTTGGATTGTTAAAAGTATTTCTAGTTATTTTAAAAGATTTATCAATTACGTTTCTTGGGAATTTTAAATCATTAGCTATTTCATAAATTTTAGAGATTTCTTCATCTATGAACTCTGGACTACAAATTCGTAAAGCTCTCAAAAACATTGATGAGAAAACCGACACTTTAACTCTATCTTGATGTGAAGAATAATAGTGTACATAGGAACAATTATTTGTAGGTTTTCTGTAAATTTTAAATTTAAAATCAATGTTACCCTTAATAATTAAAACATCTAGGAAAGGCAATGAGTTATTTACTTCGAATTCAACAGTAAAATTTATAGAATGAGCTAAGCTATTTAATTTAACAAGAAAATGGTGTATGTCTACATTCTTAGGCATAAGGCACAAAATATCCTCAACATATCTATACCACTTAGCTTTATTGGGAAGAATTGTGTTAAGCAATCTTGTTTCGAAAAATTCCATATATAATTACTACGCTCTATTGGGAAGGATTATGTTAAGCAATCTTGTTTCGAAAAATTCCATGTATAAATTACTAAGAACAGGTGAAAGAGGATTTCCCATTGCCATACCAAACTTCTGAGTGTAAAACTCATCATTAAATACAAATTTTGCATCAACAATACAAAGTTTAATAAGTTTAATGATAGTAGGAACTGGTAACGGTAAATCGTATTTAACAAGTTCTTCAGATAAACTTAGTAAATCATCAACTGGAACTTTTGTAAACAAAGAAGTAACATCAAAACTAACCATATTGAAATAATTTAAGTCAGTCAAGGTGCTTAATTTATCCACTAAATCTAAGTTGTTTTTAACATTAAAATTAGATTTTTTTTTCCAACAATTGGGCTCAAAATATCAACAAGCCATTTAGATAGTTTATAAGAAACTGAACCTATTGAGCTAATAATTGGTCTAACAGGATTACCTGGTTTGTGTTTTTTTATTAATCCATACATATAAGGTAAGGATGGATTAGTGGAAGTAATTTTTTTAATTATTCATCTTTGCCTTTCAGTAGATGTTTTTTTTGTTTTATTGAAATTGCTGTTAACAGTTTCTAAGGGATTCTTTCTAAGTTTAGAATAGGTTTCAAAATCATCTATGAGGTTATTCATTTTATCTTGGTAATCGGTTTCTTTCATAATTACTATTGCATTTATTTTATCTGCTTTAGTAAGGCGCAATTTTTTATTATTCAAAAGTGTATCATAAGACTTAAAGAATCTTTGAGGGCAATTAGGAATATTTTGTTTTAACATTAAGCTATATACCATCCCCTTACTAATATTAATTTCATCAATGGATAAATCAGAGGATTTTTCTAAATTACAAAAGGCTTTTGCAATTTTAACATTATTAAGTTTTTTTGAAGGATAACAAATTAGAGGAGTCGGAGAGGGAGGTGTCATGGAGAAAGACAAGTCAGGAGGAGGAGGAGGATAAAGTAAATGAGACGGAAAGGTGTTATGGTATGAGCAGTGCATTTAAATGCTTAAAAAATATTATGTAGCTGCAGGAAGGGACCACTTTTGTATGTTGAATGAAAATGGGAAACATTGCACGCTTCTAGACCCAGTATACTAGTTTAAGTTTCCCTCAACAAGCAAGGTAATGATAACTAAAAATAATTATTGAAAAGCACACCCATTTTTATTTACTTCAGCATCCAGTAAATTACTGATATTTACAAGTGTTATAATTATGATGTACAAACATCTAATAATATATTTTATGTCTCGCATAAGGTCGACGACAAACAAAGACTTGCCATAAAATATTCCTTACAGCTCTGGATCATTCCAATAAGAACACATTTCCTTTCTGTTTCATTACTAAGGTGTAAACATTATTATTATAATCACGGTGGAGCGCTAAACCCGTAGGATTATACAGCGCACGTGGGGGGCATGGAAGGTATTCAGACTCATTTCAGGGAACTGGAGCGCAGATCCAATTTCTTAGATCAAGAGCCCCTCACCAGTATCAAGGAACCTTCCTTGAGGGGAGTAAGGTGTAAACAATGAGAGGACGGTATGTGTACACACACTAGAAGCATAAGTGGAGGGTAATAATATTAACGAGGAGCTGTGAATGCCACTGTTGATACACTTGATTCACACACATTTTGCTTAAGATAAGAAGATGTACTTTATGCAAGCTAACGAATTAATCTCGGGTGTGGTGTGGCTCCCCACTTAAAGTAATGAGTGAGGTGGGTTACCCAGGCTCGGGTGTGGTGTGGCTCCCCACTTAAAGCAATGAGTGAGGCGGGTTACCCAGGCTCGGGTGTGGTGTGGCTCCCCACTTAAAGTAATGAGTGAGGTGGGTTACCCAGGCTCGGGTGTGGTGTGGCTCCCCACTTAAAGCAATGAGTGAGGCGGGTTACCCAGGCTCGGGTGTGGTGTGGCTCCCCACTCAGAGTAATGAGTGAGGCGGGTTACCCAGGCTCGGGTGTGGTGTGGCTCCCCACTCAGAGCAATGAGTGAGGCGGGTTACCCAGGCTCGGGTGTGGTGTGGCTCCCCACTTAGAGTAATGAGTGAGGTGGGTTACCCAGGCTCGGGTGTGGTGTGGCTCCCACTTAAAGCATAGTGAGGTGGTTACCAGGCTCGGGGTGGTGTGGCCCCCATAGGTAATGGGATGGTTACCCAGGCTCGGGTGTGGTGTGGCTCCCCACTTAGAGTAATGAGTGAGGCGGGTTACCCAGGCTCGGGTGTGGTGTGGCTCCCCACTCAGAGTAATGAGTGAGGCGGGTTACCCAGGCTCGGGTGTGGTGTGGCTCCCCACTCAGAGCAATGAGTGAGGCGGCAGGCCGTGTGCCCCCTCAGGATGTGAGGTGGGTTCAGGTCGGGGGTGTCCACAGGTAAGGAGCGGTCCCAGGCGGTGTGTGGCTCCCCACTCAGAGTAATGAGTGAGGAGGGTCGGAGAGTTGGGACCCAGGCTCGGGTGTGGTGTGGCTCCTCCACTCCCAGAGTAATGAGGGTGAGGCTTGGGTGCTACCCAGGCTTCCAGGGGTGGGCTCCACCAGGTAATGAGTGAGCTCCCGCTTGGGGTGCCACTCAGAGTAATGAGTGAGGCGGGTTACCCAGGCTCGGGTGTGGTGTGGCTCCCCACTCAGAGTAATGAGTGAGTACAGGCTGTGGTGCACCAGGTAATGGTGAGGCGGGTTACCCAGGCGCGGGTCTCGCAAATAATTCTCGGTGTTGATGGATTTTTTATCCCCGGTCCTCATTCTTAATTTCGATTGTCTTCACATCAGTGTTGTTTTATTATTGTTTTGTCGTCTAGTTGTTTTTTGTTGCTTCGGTGTTTTTGTTTTATTGCTGTTCTTTTCTTGTGTTTTGTTGCCTTCTGTAGTTTCTGTTTTTTTTTTTAATGTCCTGTTCTGTCTTGCTGTTTTGTTTGTTTTCTTTTGGTATCGAATTTTATTATTTTTTTCATTGTTTTCTCTTTGCTTTTGTTGTTGCTGTTGTTTTGTTCTCTTATTTTGTCGTTGTCGTTTTAGAGTTGTTTTATTTTTGCTGCTGTTTTGTCGTTGTTTTAATGTTGCTTTGTTGCTTTTGTTGTTGCTCTGCTGTTGCTTTGTTTTTGTTTTGTTTCATGGTTTTGTTGGTGTTTTGTTGTTATAGGTGATGCTGTTAGTGTACTGTTGTTTTCAAAGGGAGCGCTAAACCTGAAGGGGTCATAGCGCACCCGTGAAAAGATAAGGCAATCAAGTTCGATCCAAGGAAATGAAAGATACATGCAAAAATAAACAGTTAATTGTTTCAGCCCTCTGACTCTCATGTTAGTTTCTGGTGTGTGATGGCTGACTTCTGATTCAGTGCCAAACACAGTACCGTCCACACTACCCACAGTCCTACCCATACTATCTACAGTTCACACATTATTACTCACAGTCCACACATTACTGCCTACAGTCCACACATATTACCCGCAGTCCTACCCATTCTATCCACAGTTCACACATTATTACCTACAGTACACACATTACTGCCCACAGTCCACACATACTACCCACAGTCCACAATTACTATCCGGAGCCCTCCCGTACTAATCGCATTCCATACATAGTACCCACAATCCACCTACGGTGATCCACCCATACTTCCTAGAGCACACACATTCAACCCTTAATCCCTCACACTATCCCTGGTATTCACTGTCTGTTACAAAATGCGAATCCATAAAGCACAGACATCTCCAGAGAATATCAGGTCAACTTGATCCCCCTCTAGCATCTAGCCTGTTTCTGGTTTTGTAACAATTTGTTAGTGAATATCCTGGTCCAGTTATCCAGAGTAATGTATAGAAATTTCAATAGCACTGGGATTTCAACTGGTAGAGTATAAACCAACTAAATAAAATTTGTGATCTTTAATAACAAAGGTGTCTAGGTGGATAATATAAAAGTAAATAAGTTTGATATAATTTAGGATATAAGCTCCTACACTTCTCTTGTAATAAAATGTTAAATTGTACATATAGTAGTATAGTGCTGAGGGCATAATAATACCACTCACAAGTACCGTCTGATACGTAGCTATGACGAGTTATACCCCAATGAAAAAAATATAAGAATGTACAAGAGTGTGTAAGAATGTGTGTATGTGCTCAAAGTGTTCGTTATGTCTCAGTAAGACTCGACTTAGACTTAAACTTAAACTTCTCGACCATCAAAGCAATTAAACATCTTTCTTAAACAATAAGACGAACCATTCGCCAGATAGCAATAATGTACCAAGCAGCAGCACAGCATCAGGAACAAGGAGACAAAATAACGACCCTAACTGGGGAACATCAGCAAATTCTCCATAAATCTCCCTTAATACTGAATCTAAATTCAGCATAACCAAATCCCCGACTACGGCAGTGCGTAGATGCCACAAAGTAGGCCAGAAGCTTTAACTTAGGACGAGGACTTAACAGAGTGTGTCCACACGACACACAACAGCAGCAAGACGTCAAAAATCACTAAGTCTGAACAATCCTCTGTGGAGAGTCACATGTTACAAGAAGTATGTTTCAGCTCTCCAACGAATGTAATACTCTACCAAAAACAGTCTAAATCGCAAACAAACAGCTAGAGAGGCGAAAGGCAAGAGAGATGCTTCTAGGACAAGAATCCGATCTAGAGAGAGAGAGTGAGATAGGGAGGGCAACTCCAAAATAACAAAAAGGCACAATACCGTGACTGGAACAATACACAAATAACCCACACATAGAAGAGAGGAGCTTACCACGACGTTTCGGTCCCACTTGGACCATTTGCACCGTCACACTGACAAAAATAACAGGAGGGAATATATAGGCCAGCAGACAGGGACGGGACAGAGAGGTAGTAGGAAAGGAAGGAGAGAGGTCGTGGTAGAGGTAGTAGTAGTAGTTGAGTCAGTCAAATACAGAAAGAGGAGCACTGCAAGGGAGCTAGGGGTTCCCAAACGTTAGAAATAAGAACACAGAGGGGGGAAAATAATAATGGACCTAACACCCAAGGCAGAAGAAAGAAAACCAAAAAGAGAAAAAAGAGGGGAAGAGGAGAAAAGGAAAAAAAGAATCAGGTTAAGTCACGGGTGTTCTGAAGTTTGGAACATTTTACAATGTAATGGGAAAGGAAGGCATCTACAGAGACAAATCCACGACTAATATTTTTTTTTTTTTTTTTTTTTTTTTAGATTTTATTAAACATAAACTTACATACATTATTAACATACCTTGAACCAAATATAACAAACCAAACAAATTTACATAGTAAAATATGAACTCATTCAAAACGTAACTTTTCTTTAACAAA
>WNWK01054610.1:0-11508 GCA_009830355.1 Cherax destructor
ATATGATCCACCTCCAGCCCGGTGGGCGGGGCTACTGTACAGTGACCAATCAGGGCAGACCACGCGGGCCTGTCAGCCAATAAGGTAGCAGGTGGTGGTCTGTGAGGACAGAGTTGGCTTACTCTGATTAGTATAATGTACTACACATATACATATTTCTTTCTCATTATAATACAGTGGACCCTCGGTTAACGAAAAAACTTCATCCCAGAAGCCTGCTCAAGTGCCATTACCGAATGAATTTACGTCCTTAAGAAATTATGTCAGACCCCCAAAAATACACTTCCACATGCACTTAAAATATTATACTTACATAATTGTACGATTTCCGGGGTATTCGTTAACCGAGGGTCCACTGTATATCTTAGGAATGATACGAGTTAAAGCCAAATTTCTACACTCATTGTCCCTGGCAGGAATGACAATCATTGTCCCTGGCAGGAATGACATAATCATTGTCCCTGGCAGGAATGACATAATCATTGTCCTTGGCAGGAATGACGTAATCATTGTCCCTGGCAGGAATGACATAATCATTGTCCCTGGGAGGAATGACATAATCATTGTCCCTGGGAGGAATGACATAATCATTGTCCCTGGCAGGAATGACAATTATTGTCCCTGGCAGGAATGACATAATCATTGTCCCTGGCAGGAATGACAATAATTGTCCCTGGGAGGAATGACAATCATTGTCCCTGGCATGAATGACAATCATTGTTCCTGGAAGGAATGACACAATCATTGTCCCTGGCAGGAATGACATAATCATTGTCCCTGGCAGGAATGACATAATCATTGTCCCTGGCAGGAATGACAATTATTGTCCCTGGCAGGAATGACAATCAGTGTCCCTGGCAGGAATGACATAATCATTGTCCCTAGCAGGAATGACATAATCATTGTCCCTGGCAGGAATGACAATCATTGTCCCTGGCAGGCAGAGACAGTATACTAACATCAAGAAACAATGTCAAAGCTCAGCTTCTCCCAGGCCTTATTAAGTACACCTAAGTTTATTTGGTAACTAAGATTTACTTATGATTTGGTCACTTGTACATAACATGCATTTCTAGATCGACATGCAACATTATGTCTACAATGTAAGGCGCCAAAAAATCATTATTTTGTTTTTTAATATGAAATATGTAACCCCGTAAAGTTTTTTAAGGTCTAATTGTACATCTATCTCTCATTCTCTCTCTCTCTCTACACTCATTCTCTCTCTCTCTCTACACTCATTCTCTCTCTCTCTCTCTACACTCCTCCTCTCTCTCTACACTCATTCTCTCTCTACACTCATTCTCTCTGTCTCTACACTCATTCTCTCTCTACTCATTCTCTCTCTCTCTCTACACTCATTCTCTTTCTCTCTACACTCATTCTCTCTCTCTCTACACTCATTCTCTCTCTCTCTACACTCATTCTCTCTCTCTCTCTACACTCATTCTCTCTCTCTACTCATTCTCTCTCTACACTCATGCTCGCTCTCTCTACACTCATTCTCTCTACTAATTCTGTCTCTCTCTCTACACTTATTCTCTCTCTACTCATTCTCTCTACACTCATTCTCTCTCTCTCACTACACTCATCCTCTCTCTCTACACTCATTCTCTCTCTACACATTCTCTCTCTACACTCATTCTCTTCCCCACTCTCTCATGCTCTCCTCCACTCTCTCCCTGGTTATTGACTGACTTCTAGTAGAAAATAATTATATTTTACTTATTTTTTTAACCTGGTTTCCTTTAGTTGTTGCAGAGGGACTCAGCACATTGTTGTTGTTGTGGTTTATAGGGCCACTGACAGCATACGCCGTATCACATTGCTCTTGACAATCTTCTTGGTTGTTGTTGTTTATAGTGCCACAATCTTCTTGGTTGTTGTTGTTTATAGTGCCACAATCTTCTTGGTGTTCTCTCTGTCTGATAACTCAGACTCTTAATATTTTTTGTGGTGGGCCTGAGGGCGTCTCACTGTCCAGTGGACGTTTAACAGACTTCTTTCTTGCATTTAGTACATAACGTATCATAGGATCCGTCAATACGCTGTCTTTTGGATCGTCGCAGGTAGTGACTATATTGTTTTCAAATTCATTTAACATTTCATTGACCCGTTTGATTGCCTTATTATCATTGAAAAACCTCATCCTGATCATGAACCAACGGCGGATGTCCTCGGGGTCCGTGAGCCCGCAGCTGACCACTATATCCATGAAGGATAGTGCTTGGTACGTGCAGGTGCCGTTGTGCTGACGCAAACGAACATCTAGGAAATATTTGAAGCAGGGATTCTTCTTAAAGTACTTCATTATCATTTAGCGGGCGATCTCACAATTGCCACCGTCATAGTAGAGTAAGGTCCCATCCAAGCAGAAGTAGAATGACACGACATGATAGTCACGTATCAGAACAAAGCGACCATGACCCTTGGGTACAAGATGCCCACCAAGTAGTTGGTCGCTGGTCACAACTTTACATCTTTTACCGAATGGCCGAGGCGTCTTCTTAAGAATGAGGGCGAAATCAGGATCTGTCAGTGGTTTGGTGGCCTCCAGGAGAGGGTGATAGTAACCTAGTACTTCCACGTCCATTATCTTCGACTCACTAAGTAAGGATAAAGGCGGGGCTCGAACCCACAACACTTGGAGTTATAAATCTCCAGAGGGGAGTGCTAACCACTAGGCCAGCAGGGAACAACTAAAGTAAGTCAACCAAGTTTATTTATATACCATAGATATGTTAGTATAGGCACCATATAGTGAGTGATAGTATAGTGTATTATATAGTGATATTGGAATGTTGGTATAGGCACCATATAGTGAGTGATCCCGTAGTGTATTATATAGTGATAGTGTAATGTTTGTATAGGCACCATATAGTGAGTAATAGTATAGTGTATTATATAGTGATAGTGTAATGTTTGTATAGGCACCATATAGTGAGTGATACCGTAGTGTATTATATAGTGATAGTGTAATGTTTGTATAGGCACCATATAGTGAGTGATAGTATAGTGTATTATATAGTGATAGTGTAATGTTTGTATAGGCACCATATAGTGAGTGATAGTATAGTGTATTATATAGTGATAGTGGGAATGTTTGTATAGGCACCATATAGTGAGTGATACCGTAGTGTATTATATAGTGATAGTGTAATGTTTGTATAGGCACCATATAGTGAGTGATAGTATAGTGTATTATATAGTGATAGTGTAATGTTTGTATAGGCACCATATAGTGAGTGATAGTATAGTGTATTATATAGTGATAGTGGGAATGTTTGTATAGGCACCATATAGTGAGTGATACCGTAGTGTATTATATAGTGATAGTGTAATGTTTGTATAGGCACCATATAGTGAGTGATAGTATAGTGTATTATATAGTGATAGTGTAATGTTTGTATAGGCACCATATAGTGATACCGTAGTGTATTATATAGTGATAGTGTAATGTTGTGTAGAGTTAGTTTAATATCTTTATTATGCACCCCATACCCATGGTGTGGGCGGTAGTCGAAAGATTACAGAGGTACATAATGGGTCCAGGGACTGGACCCCAAAGTTTTGATAGCTGAGCAAGTTACAAAGGTAATGATCTCACAAGTTACAAAGGTAATGAACTCACAAGTTACAAAGGTAATGATCTCACAAGTTACAAAGGTAATGAACTCACAAGTTACAAAGGTAATGAACTCACAAGTTACAAAGGTAATGAACTCAAGTTACAAAGGTAATGAACTCGCAAGTTACAAAGGTAATGAACTCGCAAGTTACAAAGGTAATGAACTCACAAGTTACAAAGGTAATGAACTCACAAGTTACAAAGGTAATGAACTCACAAGTTACAAAGGTAATGAACTCACAAGTTACAAAGGTAATGAACTCACAAGTTACAAAGGTAATGAACTCACAAGTTACAAAGGTAATAAACTCACAAGTTACAAAGGTAATGAACTCACAGCCAGGTGCAGCGGCAGCGGCAACGACAGTGGCACCCAAGCTCTGTTATTTTCTTCTCCAGCCAGAACCCACCAACGCTTCTATGATGGCCTAACTGCTGCACTAACGCACCTAGACCCCAGAATGACTCAAGAATACCAACAGTAAGACCACCTACTCGAAAAATTATCGATCCAAGTGGAGAGTGCCAGCAAACCCAAAACACAGCCCGCTGCCAGACGAGCACCCACAACAAGCTCTGAGCAACTATAGCTTCTACGTCCTATCTACAACATCCCCTGTACTACTATGAGACCTAATAACAGAAGAAGCAGCAATAAGAACAGCAAGAAATCACCAAGATCTCGACTATTTCATTTGCCTACCCAGCAGGACGCCGGTGCATCACCCACCCCAGGCAACATGTCAACAAACACAATGGCTGACTCTCCCTCTCCCTCACCCTACTCAACCACCACCCATGACGACGGGACAGCAACAACACCAATCATGACCGAATCTCCCTCAAACAACACTGCCTTCAAAGGATTTGACCCATCTGAATTGATCTCAGGTATGACAAATGATCCTGTCACTCTTAAGTCATACATCACCACCTTAACTGAGGAAAACATGAATCTTCGTACAACACTATCTAAGCATGAAACAAAGTTAGCCCACCTAGAAAGCAAGATCCTAAGCTTTGAGCAGAAGTTTACATCAGCTGGAATGGCTGATTTTGGAAAGACCCTCCAATCAGTCATAGCCAGCCATACAGACCAAATAACATCCCTAAACACGAAGGTTGAAGATGCTGTCAAGAACTGGAAAACCAACATGGATACCCAGCTGACCGACTATTTTTCTAACCAAGAAGATAAAAATGAGCAAGATAAGTTATCCAGCGAGGTAATAATTAGCAGTGCACTCTTTCCAAGTGGCATAAACCATACCAACTGCAAAGATGCTGCTCTTCAGACCATAAAAGACCACTTAAATTTAGTAGTACCAGCATCGGAAATAACAGAATCACGATTACTTGGCACACAAGGTAGAAAAAAGAGTGTTATGCTTAGATTTCACACGATAGACAGTAAAACAGATCTTATTAAAACATCAATTAATGCAAAAAAAGATCTCTATGTAAACGAGCGCCTCACAAAAAAACGTCAGAACCTCCTATACAGAGTAAGAAAGCTTAAACGTGAGAATAATGACAAAATCCACCAGTGCTTTACCCGAGAAGGGAAAATCCTAGTTAAGAAAACAAATGTAGGCCGTGCTTATTATATCACGAATGAAAATGAACTGTCCACATTCCTTCGAGATGCTAACCTTACAGAGACTGAATAATATCAATGACCTAATCCTTAGTCTGCCTTAGTGCAACAGTTGTATTAGTAACTGCAACCTCACAATCTTACATTTCTCCCAAAACTGATTATATATTAATGTAATTAACTTCATTTTTATTCTAATAATCTGCTACCTCACTATATTAAATTTCCCACTAAATATAATTGTACATCCTATTTTACTATATATATATCTTTTAACGTCTCTGTAACCATTTACTTTTTATTTTTTTATTTTTAATACAAATCTATCATTACCTTTTCCCAACCCTATCTATTTACAATATTAGTACAGTGGACCCCCGGTGTTCGTCCATTTTTCGTAACAGAATGCTGTTCAAGTGCCATTACCAACCGAATTTATTCCCTTAAGAAATAATGTAACATAGACTAGTCCTTTTAGACCTCCAAAACTACACTTATAAAAGCATTTAAAAAAATAAACTTACATAAAAGGGCCTGTTTTGAGCAGGACGAACACCGGGGGTCCACTGTAATTACTTTTTACTTGAAAATTAATTACAACCTTTTCACTTTTGTTTTTCTTTTTATATTTTTATAATCAAACAATTACCTCATTGTGTATGTGACTTAGTTTATTTTTTTCTTATAAGCTATTACCAAATAAGTGCAATTATTTACTCATACTTTTAAATACCTTTTTACCAAAAGCAAATTCCAGTCACTTTATTTGCTTAATTGTACTCTTATATTCAAACAACTACCTCATTGTGTATATGACTTACTTTATATTTCCTTTATAAGCAACTACCTGATAAGTGCAATCATTTACTTATATTTTATAAATACTGTTTACCATTAGCCAACTTTAGTCAACTTTCAGTCACTTTATTTGCTTAATTGTATTCATATATTCTAACAACTACCTCATTGTATATGTGACTTACTTTATATTTCCTTTATAAGCAACTACCTGATAAGTGCAATCATTTACTTATATTTTATAAATACCTTTTACCATTAGCCAACTTCAGTTACTTTATTAACTTCAATTTAATCAAAACTACTTTTAATATTAGTCAAATCTGATTTAACTTCTAGTTCAATAGCTCTTTGCATTCATTAACCTCTTATTGCCTTTCATATACTAAAAGTTTCAACCAGTGCCACACTGAATCAAAAATTTCTTTTTCCATACCAATTTAATACTAGTCATTGAAGTTGTTCTAACCATTCATTAGACAGTTAAATTAGTATATCATTAACATTATTCAAATATCCTATATCACTGTAAAAATTCCTGTAAACACTTGCACATAATTGTGTTAATCCATTAGCAAGTAAGACTTTATTCTAATACCATATCATTAAGTTTAGCATAATCTATTGTTCCCAAGTCTAGTTATAGAATCACATTAATTCCTATGATTACAGGCATTGATCCTGATATCAACCTATTATTAAATGACTTACATGACTCAACAGCAATTGTAACTATTACACAGCTGATCAAGCAAAGACATTACTCAGAGCCAACAATAACTTAACTATCTTCAATTACAATGTTAGATCGTTGAGCAAACATTATGATGACCTCACAGCACTACTCCAATCCCTACAGTCCAATATGTCAATCATCACACTCACTGAGACCTGGCTAAAGCCTGATACTACAGGTATCTATGCCATCCCAGGTTACACAGCCATTCACAACTGTAGGACAGACCAGCGAGGGGGTGGAACAGCAATATATTATACAGATCAACTCGATTGTATCGAAAATTCTTGTACAAGGGATGAACATGGAGAATATATTATAGCTAAATTTAAATCAAAAGACCTGCAAAAACCCCTCACAGTGATAAACATCTACCGATTACCACAGTCAAACATCCGCCACTTTAGTGAAAAACTAGGAAACCTGATAATCGATTCACGCCTTAACAAGGATCATTTGCTGCTCACAGGAGATTTCAACATAAATCTCCTACATGACCAAGACCCGCAGGTAACTGAATTCACAAACACTATGAGCAACTGCTTATTACTACCAACAATATCAAAACCTACAAGAATCTCCGATAATAGTACCTCGTTACTAGACCACATCTGGACTAACACAATATCTCCTCTAAAATCAGGCATAATCACAGAAAACACCACAGACCACTACCCTACCTTTCTCATAACTAACCTAGGCATTCTGCCCCAAGAAATTGCAAAAGTTACCTTCAGACTACATAATGAGTCTGCTGTTAATAATTTTATATCAGCTATGACGAACATTGACTGGCTTAATGAATTGGAAACACATTCAGATACTAATGAATGCATCAAGAACTTTCTTAAAAAAACACATAACCTCTATAACAGACATTGCCCGAAAAAAAATAAACAGATCACAGCTAAGAGACTTAACAATCCCTGGCTAACACCCAGCATCCTTAAATCCATAAATAAGAGGCACCAATATGAAAAACAATATAGAAGGGTCTAATAACCAGAGAACAATCCAAACGCTACTCATCAATCCTTACTAGCCTGATAAGAAGGTCCAAAAAATTGTATTATGAGAACAGACTCCAGACCGTAAAGGTGATATGAAAAGACCTGGAAAACCCTATCTACAATTCTGGGAAATAAAAAGATATCCACGAACAATACCATCAAATTATCAAAAACAGACGAACCCCTACTCTCACCAACTGAGACAGCAAACAGACTTAATGTTTTCTTCTCCACCATAGGAAAGAATCTATCGAGTAGGATCCCAAGCTCAACACTCGTCCAACAGACTACCTCACCAACACCTACCCAGATACACTATTCCTAGCTCCTACCAACTCAATTGAAGTCTCACTCATAATCAACACCCTTAAAAACAAAGCAGGAGACATAAACAGCTTACCACCCTTTATGTACAAAAAGCTACACATGTACTGTCACCAATTATAGCAGCATTATTCAATAAATCCATTGAATCTTCAACCTTCCCATCAATTCTCAAAATAGCTAGGGTCACCCCGATCCACAAAGGAGGTGACCAAACTGACTTGAACAATTATAGACCAATCTCAAATTTACCACTGCTTTCTAAAATCTTCGAAAAATTAATTCATAAACAGATCTATTCCTACCTCGTCTCACACAATGTACTAAACCCCTGTCAATTTGGATTCAGGACCAACAAGAGCACAAACGATGCTATAACACACATGTTAGAGTTAATATACACCGCACTTGAGAAGAAGAAGTTCCGCTGGGAATCTTCATAGACCTACCAAAGCATTTGATACAGTCGACCATGATTTATTGCTCACAAAATTAGCGCACTATGGTATTAGGGGGCACCCCCTCAAATACCTAAAGTCGTACCTTAGCAACAGAAGTCAGTACGTGAACACAAATGGAGAGAACTCTTCCACACAACAAATTACAGTCGGTGTCCCTCAAGGTAGTGTCCTGGGGCCACTCCTATTCCTCATTTACATAAATGACCTACCGAATGCATCACAACTACTCAAACCCATTTTGTTTGCAGATGACACAACATATATCTTCTCTCACCCAAATCCAGTCGTACTAGCCAACACAGTTAATGCCGAATTACAGAAAATATCAACATGGATGATGACAAATAAGCTTACTCTCAATACGGACAAGACCTACTACATTCAGTTTGGAAACAAAGCTACAAATGTTCCACTTAACATAACGCTAAATGGTTCACCCATCACAAGGCTCACAGAGGGAAAATTCCTAGGAATCCACCTTGACAGTAGTCCTAAATTCCAAACACACATACAACAAATTTCCAAGAAAATCTCAAGGACAGTAGGTATATTATCTAAGATACGACGCTATTATGTGCCTCAACCAGCTCTCATTGCACTATATCATTCTCTTATCTACCCTTATCTCACCTATGGAATCTGTGCATGGGGCTCAACAACATTAAATCACCTTAGACCACTCATAACCCAGCAAAAGGCTGCAGTCAGGATGATAACAAATTCCCACTCTAGACAGCATACTCCACCTATATTCAGAACCTTAAAAACTACTCACCATAAAAAATATTCATACCTATTCATGTGCCTTCTACATACATAAAACTCTACATGCTAATATCAACCCTGCGCTCAGAATTCTCCTCAACAACTTTAATAGGTCCCACGAACATGACACAAGACATAGATCACTATTTGACATACCCAGAGTCCATACTAACCAATGTAAAAATTCTATGCACATAAAGGGCCCCAGAATCTGGAATTCATTACCAGTAAATATCAAGTTAACCTTGTCGGAAAATCAATTCAAGACTCTTCTCAAAAATCACCTACTCACCCTATACTAAATACTCATACTGTAACAAACTTCCAAACCCAATATTATTTTACTTAAGAAGATCTCAATTTGATATGTTCATCCTCCTTAACAATTGCTGCAATTTCATATCATCATATTGTCATTTAAAATCTTATAGTATCATCATTTTCTTAATTTGAAATAAAATATATATCTAGAAGAAACTCTAAAAACTATTTCTAGTATTGTTATTATACTAGTATAGCATCAACATACTGTAATTTGAAATAAATTCTACAACTAGATTAAACTCAACCAATTTCTCTTGTATTGTCTTTTAATAGTATGTATAACCATTTAATAATTTAAATAATACAGAACTAGAATAAACTCAAACAATTTCTTTAGCATTAAGTACTTAGTGAATAAGTCTCTAGAATAAACTGCCCCTAATCCCATGGCATGCCAGTGGCTTTCCTTGCATTACAGTTTTATAATTGTTTAATAATTGTAACTACCAATAACATTGTACACTTGTAACATGCATTGAAATAAAAATTATTATTATTATTATTATTATTATACAAGTTACAAAGGTAATGAACTCACAAGTTACAAAGGTAATGAACTCACAAGTTACAAAGGTAATGAACTCACAAGTTACAAAGGTAATGAACTCACAAGTTACAAAGGTAATGAACTCACAAGTTACAAAGGTAATGAACTCACAAGTTACAAAGGTAATGAACTCACAAGTTACAAAGGTAATGAACTCACAAGTTACAAAGGTAATGAACTCACAAGTTACAAAGGTAATGAACTCACAAGTTACAAAGGTAATGAACTCACAAGTTACAAAGGTAATGAAATTATGTAAGTAAATTTACTTGCTTACGTTTATACATGGTTACAATCATGAACAAATTATAAAGTAATGAGCAATGCACTAGTCCACACCTGGTCACAACTGTAATGAGTTATTGGTGCAAATCTTAATTGTTGGGTCCACACACAGTGAAGAGGCGGGGGGAAGGAGCTATAAATCGCCCCCCGCAACCACTTTTAGTCCCCCAAAAGTTAACAGGCGGGGGGAGGAGCTAAAAACCCCCCCGAAACCACAAAAGGTGGTACACACACACAGTGAAAGGCGGGGATAGGGTTTGGGGGCCGCCCCCCGAAATCACAAATGGTGATTCCCCCACACACACAGTGAAGGGGGGTAGGAGCTATGAATCGACCCCTGAAACCACAAAATAGTAACCCCACACACACTGTGAAGGGGGGGCCGGGGCCAAAAACCCCCTTTTAATTTGAAATCGGCCCCCCTTTTGGGCCCCAACCACAAATAGGTGAGTATAAAAACACACACAGTGAAGGGGCCCGGGGCCAGGGGGGAAAAAGGGCCCCCTGCAACCACAATAGGTGAAAAACACAAAAGACTGAATATCCCCAAAACTTTTTTTAGGGGAAAATGAAACATTTGGCTTTTTTTTATACAAAGCTACAACTGGAGTTTACCTGGAGTATACCTGGGAGAGTTCCAGGGGTCAATGCCCCTTGGCCCCGGCCCCCCGACCCCCCCCTCATGTTGGGCCAGGGGGCCCGATCCCCCAGGCTGTTTTGCTGGCCCTGCAGTCCCCAAAAATATTGTTTTTTTGGGGATCAACAGCAATTTCCCACCCCCCAAACCAATAATAACCCAACAAAAACCCCAGTAAAGGGGGACACAATCCAAGCTAGGGGGACACCCCCCCCCCCTTTAAAGACCTAAACCTACTCCTGTTCAGAAAAAATACTTACTACTCTGTATCTACATTTATAGAACCATTAATTCCAACTTTAACCCCGGCTAAAACCTTTTTTTTAATTTTTTACAGGACCCATAGACATAACACCAGACATAAACATCTCTTTGACATTCCCCATGTCCGACTAA